>CANXYC010237746.1:0-16776 GCA_948193065.1 Aleurites moluccanus | reverse complement strand
TTTATTGATGACATTCTTGTGTATTCAAAGAGTAAAGAAGAGCATGAAGAGCACCTTAGAGTTGTGTTACAGATTTTGAGGGAGCATCAGCTATTTGCCAAGCTTTCGAAGTATGAATTCTGGCTTGAGAATGTGGGTTTTCTGGGGCATATAGTGAGCAAGGAAGGGATTAGAGTTGATCCTAAGAAGATTGATGCAATTCCTAGTTGGCCTAAACCCACGAATATTTCAGAAGTCAGAAGTTTCTTGGGTTTAGCAGGCTACTACAGGAGATTTGTTCAAGACTTCTCCAAGATTGCAGCTCCTTTAAGCAAGCTCACTCAAAAGCAAGTCAAATTTCTCTGGTCAGATGCATGTGAAGAGAGTTTCTAGAAGTTGAAGATTTGTCTCACCATGGCACCTGTGTTAGCTTGTCGTCGGGTGAAGGAGGATATGCGGTGTATTGTGATGCATCGCGAGTGGGGCTTGGTTGTGTGCTTATGCAGCATGGAAGAGTGATAGCTTATGCTTTGAGGTAGTTGAGGAAGCATGAGATGAACTATCCGATTCATGATCTCGAGATGGCTGCAATAGTGTTTGCATTGAAGATATGGAGACACTACTTGTATGGTGAGAAGTGTGAGATTTTCACAGATCATAAGAGTTTGAAGTACATATTTCAGCAGAAAGATCTTAACCTTAGGCAAAGAAGATGGGTTGAATTTCTTAAGGATTATGACTGTGAAATCTTATATCACCCAGAGAAAGCCAATGTGGTAGCGAATGCATTGAACAGGAAGTCCTCGGGGAGCTTGTTCCATATTCAAGTGAGCAGAAGGTCTCTAGTAAGGGAAGTGCAGGGATTGCATGATATAGGAATCAGTTGGGAATTGTTAGAGTCAGGAGTGCTTTTGGCAAATTTTCAAGTCAAGCCACTTCTTATTGAGCAAATTAGAGAAGCTCAAGATAGAGACCCTCAGTTGGTGAAGATAAAGAATGAACTGGGGTCAGAAAAAGCTCCAGGATTTCATGTGGTTGATGGCTTGTCAAGGCATGGTAGTAGACTATGTATTCCAGCAGTTGATGGGTTGAAAGATATGATTCTTAAGGAAGCACATCATGCTAAGTATAATGTGCATCCAGGTTCAACAAAGATGTATCATGATATCAAGAATTCATATTGGTGGAGTGGAATGAAGAGAGATGTTGCTAAATATGTAGCCAAGTGTTTAACTTGTCAGCAAGTCAAGTTTGAGCATCAAAAGCCATTTGGATTACTCCAAGAGTTGCCATTACCAGAATGGAAGTGGGAAAGGGTGACCATGGATTTTGTGGTCGGATTGCCAAGAACTTCAAGAGACTATGACTCGATATTGGTCATTGTGGATAGATTGACCAAGTCGGCCCATTTCCTACCAGTTAAGACAACCTATGGAGTTTCTCAGTATGCCCAGATTTATGTGGATGAGATTGTTAAGCTTCATGGAGTACCAATTTCAATCATATCAGATAGAGGTACTCAGCTTACCTCAAGATTTTGGCAGAAATTGCAAGAGTGTTTGGGTACTCAGCTTGATTTCAGCACGGCTTTCCATCCACAAACAGATGGACAATTAGAGAGGACCATCCAAACTCTAGAAGACATGCTAAGGATGTGCATTCTAGACTTTGGAGGAGCTTGGGATGCTCACTTACCTTTGATTGAATTTGCCTACAACAACAGCTATCCTCCACGATTTAGATGTCTCCTTATGAAGCTTTATATGAAAGGAAGTGTAGATCTCGTTTGTCGACGTATCAATAAGGAGAAAAGCATATTGAAGGACCGGAATTGATAAGGTATACTTCCGAGAAGGTTCCATTGATTCGAGAAAGATTGAAGACAGCTTTCAATCGCTAAAAGAGTTATGCCGATCCGAAGAGGAAGGATCTTCAGTTTTCCATTGGAGATCTTGTATTTCTGAAGATATCTCCAATGAAGGGAGTTCTATAGTTTGGCAAGAAAGGTAAGCTATCTCCAAGGTTTATTGGGCCTTTTGAGATCTTGAGCAGAATTGGGGAGGTTTCCTACAAGTTGGCTTTAACTCCTAGTATGGATAAGGTGCATCCGGTATTCCATGTATCAATGCTTCGGAGATATATAGCCGATCCTTCTCATGTGTTGCAAGTGCCGAAAGTGAATATCCAACCGGATTTTTCATATGAAGAGATCCCAATTAAAATTGTAGATCGAATGGTTAAAAAGCTAAGGAACAAGGAGATACCCATGGTTAAAGTTTTGTGGAGAAACCAAGTTATGGAAGAGTGCACATGGGAGAGTGAGCAAAGCATGCAAAAAAGATATCCCCATTTATTTCAGATTTGAGGCAGCTTATTATAAATTTAAGGACGAATTTATCTAAGGGGGGAAGAATATAATATCTACCATTTTTTAGTGTTTTTATTGATTTTGTATGTTTGGAGAATTTATTAATTTTAGATGTGAATGTTGAGAATTTCAGGAATTTCTGATTTTTGATGCTATAGGATTTTGTGATGATAATTTCATATTCTTAAAGACATAATTTGATAAAATGTAAAACATGAAAGTTGTGAGTTTATGTCTTATTATAATTCTGTAAAATGGTTTGACAAAATTTTGTGTAAGTGATGAGTTGTGTCTATTCGAGCAAGGTTGGTCTGGTTGAGAGTTTCTGCAGGGATGCAGTACTTGTTTGGAATTATTGGGAATGACTGAGATAGAATTAGCTAAAGGTGTGAACATGAAAATTGTTTCTTTGTGTGTTTTGAAGATTACTGTAAAAGTTTAGAATTTTTGAATAATTGTATCTCAGTGTAGAGTGGGTTTTATCAAACCTATTCAGAGAGATTCTAAGGTAATAAGTCGGGGTGACATTTGGAGAGTCACCATGATCTGTGTGTTGGTTCTTTTGATTTGAAATTTTGATATGTTGTGCCCCTACATGTTGATTGTAAGTGATAAAAAGAATTAGTAAGTTTAGATATTTGTAGCTCATTTGCGAGATGGCTAAGTATGGGATGTCCAGGTAGGGTTTTAACTTAGAGGAATATTGTTATGGCGAGCCAGCAAAATGAGAGGAGGCATTTTGCGAAGTGGCGAGGTGAGTTTGCCGAAGTGGCAATTCGCGAAGAGGAAATTGGCGAAGAGGATTTGGTGAAGAAGCATTATGCGAAGAGGGAATGTGCGAAGTGGCAGTTCGCGAAGAAGTGGAGAAGCGAAAAGGCGAAAAAGCATTGTGGATGTGGCATATGCGAGGAAGAGTTCACGAGGAGAGTTTGGCGAGGCAGCAGACACGAGCTGGAAAGTGCAAGCTGGGAATGCGAAGTGGGAATGGCGAGCTGGTTAGGCAAGGTAGCTTTGCCGAGGCAGGTCTGGCGAGGCGAGCTGGCTAGCGTGTTTCTGGGGTAATGTTTTATTTAAACCCAGCAAACCCCAGTAGCGTTTCACGATTTTTCTTTCTTCTTCCTTCGATTAAATTTCAGTCCTTTTTCAGATTTGTTCCATTTTATTTTTTAAGGCATTAATAATCAAATTAATGCATTAGACTTCTAGATTAGTCAATATTAAGGCAGAAATCATCAGATTTGAGTAGTAATCTCAGAATTTCAGTTTGAAAGAAATAAGGTAAATTTTCTTTCTAAGCTATTTTCTTTGGATTTATTTAAGTCTATGGGTTAGGATAATTAATACTGGGTATACAGAATTTATTGCTAGTGATCTGAAGCTATTAATGGTAATTAATGTGGGAGAAATCAGTTTGGTGAGACTGCCATGAACAGTAACTCTGAAAATTAAATGCAGATTTTCTTTAAGAGATAAATGAAATTGTTGTTGGGAATTAAGAATAGCGACTCTAAGATAATGAATTATTAGAAAATCATGTTGAATATTATTGATTTGGAGAAACCCTAATTTTGTATATTTGGAAAGTTTCTTAGGAGGAATTCGAATTGATTGAGGAATTATAAGTGGGCAGATTGCTAAGAGGAATTTAAGAGAAATTTGTATAAGAGATAAGTATGAACATCCCATTTGATTATTGTTCTTTGAAATTAAAATGACCAAAGTATTCTTATATTTGATTATCCTATTGTATATATATTTATGTACTTGTATAGTGTGAATGACTTGATTAATATTCTTGGATCAAGTTCATATGTTTCTTGCTTGTGAACTCGATTTGAATAATGTTATATGATGATGGTCTTGAGACCAATATACTTCTTATGAGATTGAAAACCCATGACCCATGGATAAAACGCTCTTCCCAATGAGAGTAAATTTATTGGTCCATTGTGCACTTTGGGAGCCCAGCTGATAGGGTTTTTTATCAGTGTTCCACCTAGAGGGAGCCATGAGCTCTAGGCGCATGCCTGGCCAAGCATGTGTGCACGTTAAGGTAGTAAGGCTACCGATACGTATGTTATGATATGAGATCAGTTCTACCAGATGAGATTTGATAATGCCATTCTTTGTGGGCATTCTATGTTCTAAATATGAACCATAATTTAATTTATGACATGATTTGATATAGCCAAAATTATTGTGAGAACCATGTTTCCTTCAAGTAAAGCTTATGATTTTCTTTCATGCCTATATGTATAAATATTTGTTCATAACCATGATTGGATATTCAGACACTTAATTTGAAATGTTCATATTTTACTGAGTTGAAGGCTCACTCCTCTTCTGTGGATTTTAGGTGATAGAATAGCTCGTGAGGGAGCTAATAGAGAGGATCGAGCTTCTTGACTTGTTTATTCCAAGAAGTTTCATTGTAATAATTCTTTTGAGATATTTTATATAATTATTAATGGTATTATGACACAATGTATAATGGAAGTATACTCTAGAGCTCCGTAGTTAGTCATTCGAGGATACTAGTATATTTTGATATATGATTGTTACCTTTTGGGTGCTCTTGTTCCTCAGTAATGTGAGATGTCTCTTTTGATCATTAAGGAATAAGAGAAGGATATGAAATGATAATAGAAAAGTTATGATTGATGTTTAATTTTATGTATGGGCATGACCATTGTTTAATAATGTATGATATTATGATTGATATAATAGTATATGAGATTCATGATTTGTGAGTTCTACGGGTTTATGGTAGCCTTAAGCCTACCCTTGCCCTAGGACCGTCGCACCACTGGAGTTGGGGTGTGACATCTAATTACAAAATACTTTTACTATATTATATGTAATACATAAATTAACACTTTTCATGTTGAACACTTCTTATAATTCTGTCTCTATCAGTCTGTACAATAAAATCACAGTAGCATTTTTCAGAAAACCTAATTTCAGGCCAGTCACAGTTTTTACCCAATAAATCTTTCATCACTTCGAATTTTCTAAATTAATTTTACAAACATCTAATTAACATATTTATCTATAACTTTCATGTTTTAACCATCCTCAAATTCAGTCTTTAAAATTTCGGAATAACAGCTATAATTTACTGCCTTAAAACAGAATTCAGAAAGTATATTAACCCTAGCTCATTTTTTGCATTTTTAACTCAATTACCTCAATTATTTGCCAAATCATGCTATATAACTCTTAAATAAAATTAAAAATGATAATTTTAAAATCATTACCTCAAATCAAAATACTTGAATCCCACCTCCTTTTGCTCTACCAAAAGCTTGAACACAATTTTCTATCCTATTTTCTTCATAAAGTTTCTTCTTTCTTCCATTTCCTATCTATTTTTGGTTGATTTTTTTTGGAAAGGATGGAAGACATATTTCTTTGGTTTTTTTCCCCTCTCCAAAAATGACAGCCAACATATACGTTTCATCTTTTCAAAAGCCAAAAAAAAAATTGAATAGAAAATTCTAGAATTTTGGTGATTTGGCACCTTTCCAATTAATTTATAAATCAATTAATCATTTTCCTATTAATTTTTCATTTCCTCCACCATAATGGCCGGCTACCTAGCTTAATTCTAGAATGGGTGGGTCTCACAACTTTGTTTAATTGCACTTTTAGCCCATAATTTTCTTTATTTGTATTTTTGACCCCAAAACTTTTTGTAATTTATTCTATCTATTCTATTTAGATTCAATCTCAAGTGTGGGGAGTGAAATGCCTTATTTTAAGTTTCTCTATCCTTTAAAAATAGTTCTGGGTCATTTCTAGATCCCAGACAATGAATTTTCAAAATTATCCCGAAGTTACCTTTATTTATAATTTTGCCATTACTCTTATTTTCAGTGTTCCAAAATATTTTTCAACTCTTTCTTTTCACCATAATTTCACATAAAATTAACTTATTTAATCCCCCCAGGTTTGGATCAAAAATTTTTAAATTAGCCGAACTACTATTTTCCCGGCAATGTTTTTGACACTGATAATTTTCAGAAAAGTTTTGCATTTGCTTTCTAATTGTGTCTTTAAAATTATTTTCCATCATTTCAATACTTTTAAACCATAAATTGAGAATCAATTCATACATACAAGATATGTTTTTCCTAGGGTATTACATCACTGCCCTAGTGTGACAGGTACCATTTAAATCAATATAGCTAGCCTTCATGTAATGAACATTAGATCATGAACCATAGGGCATGTGAACCATAATATTGTTAAAATATCATCATAAAACCTTTTTATGATACATGGTCATCAATCCATGCCATGCCCATGCATCCATAATAGATTGGACCAAGATACTTTTTGAGTCAAACCCATGTAAACCAAAAGCCTTTTACCTATGACCCTACTAAGATTACCAAACTATTTTAGATTAAAATTCCCCATTTTAAACCTTGGTTAAAATAGACCTAACCAATGGTTCTTATCTTTTGAAGGTACCAATGGCTGACTTACCTAGAACTAAAGCTGGAACTAAGCTTAAGACCATGAACACACTCCTTACCAACCTCCTAAATAAGTAAGAGGAGGATTTCCAAGCTGGGCTTTATTCTGCATTGAAAGCGCAACAGATCCGCTTAATGAAGCCTTGATCGAATAGCAAAATGTTATTAACAAAGGTTTAGTTTCACAACAAGCCTATTTTTACCGAGCCATGAGCACCCAATATGATCTTATCCAAAATGCAATGGGTCACCTAATCAAAACCTTAGATAACATGAAAGAATTCATTGACCGGATCAAGCTAGATTCAAGTAGCCCAAGTATCATGCCCAGCTTTGATCTATATGGAACTGTCCCATAACCTGCTATGTCCTCGAATCTTTTTTAGGATAGAAGATCCATAAAGAAACATCCGGATTATGGTGATACATCATAAGAGAGAAACCATAAAAGACATAAGCAAAATGATGCCAATACTACCTCTAATGAATTGATTCTAAAAAGAGCAAAACTAAGGGTTGAGGCTAAAAGAAAATGTGAACCATGTGAAACTTTAAATAGATACTTTATGAGAAAAGGGGAAGATTTCCTTTATTGTAGTTTTTTGGAACCTTGGTATTGCCTTTTAACCTAGAAATTGACCCTAGGATTTGAAATTTTCTTTGATGTCAGGCTCAACTTAGAAGAATGTGAGCCATTTTACATGTTGGAGAAAGATTGGGAAGAAAATATGGAAACTACTCTCTTTGAGAAAGTTTTCATGATTGAATGCAACGTAGAAGATGACCCTACAATGCTAATCTATACCACTCTTTCCCCACAATAAAATTGACACTATGAGAAGATAGCCTGCCTTGATGAACCTGAGCTAAAGTCATCTAAGTCCAAGTCAGAATTCATTCGAGTCCAAGTCGTCCGAGTCATTCAAGTCGTTATTTTCATTGAATGTAACCCATGCTAATAGGGCTTTTTTATCATAATAAAATGCTCGCATTTTGCCGTTATCTTCCTTTGTTAGATTTTCTATTTTTTGTATCTAATCATAATAAGACATTAAAAAAATGAAATAAGATAAAAAGGGAAAATCAATTAATTTTGGCACAAAATTCACATCATAACTCATTTTTCTAAAAAATCTAAGGATTTAATGACTATTTGCATGGGAACTTAATGACATAACATAAATTGATCCAAACATTGCAAATTCAACTTCCATCTGCACTTTGATTGGGGCAACACCCTATTCCCTAGTTTATGGCATAAAAGTAGTTCTTTTAATTGAGTTGCAAATCCAATATGTCAGGGTTATGCACGAAAGTCAGCTAGATGAAACAAAATGGATCAGAGGGCATCATGATTAGCTGAATGCCATAAATGAGAAAAGGATGGATGCCTTGTATCGAATTCAGGGTTATCAATAGAGACTTGCTACACATTTCAATAAAAGGGTGACCTATAGAGGGTTAGAAGAATGAAGCTTGGTCTTGAAGGAAATTAGAGCTCCGGTTTATGATCCAAGGAGAAAATTTTGACCTAATTGGTTTGGTCCTTACATACTCAAAAAGATTATGTCTGGCAGATGAATCATACTCATAGACCTATATGGGAATGAATTCTCGAACCCATGCAATTTAGATCAGCTTAAAAGATACTTTGTATGATGAATTATGTAAATAGAACTATGAGGACCTGATTCTCAAAAAAAAAAGTAAGATATAAAAATGTAAACGGAGATACATTGGTAACCCACTTTGTATATGGTTAAAAACATAATAAAATCATCATTTTTTGTGCCAAAGTTAACTGACTCTCTCTTGCTAAGTGAAAACCTTAAAGTCGGCTTAGGCAAAAATTAGAGCAACTCGATGAGTTGAAAATCCAAAAGGGCGGCTTGGGCAAAAATTAGAGCAATAAAAAGCAAAAGAAAAAGAAAAAGAAAAAATGTCTTAATTTGACTATGCTATCTGGCAAATTCATAAATCATCATCCCATTTATCATGGATTCCTATGTCGTTTCAATCATGCAAGTCAAATTCTTGTCTCATTCATTCCATTCAAAAAGTTAGTATCATAAATAAAAAATCAGCTCCCGTCTCGTTTTATTCAAATCATAAAGTCCAAACCAAATATCAAAATATTCAAGTCAAAATAAAGTCTTATATACTCTTAGGTGGACAAAAGAAAAATAGAAAAGCAAAGAAATCTTGACTATAAGTCTTTCTCCTCCTAGGATGGATATCTCTATCATCATCTGAGTCATCATCTCTGGTCTCTTTCCAAGCACTTTACTAGAAACTTTATCTACAATTATCGTCTCCGCACTTCTAATGTCAATCATCTCCTTATCTGTCTTTAGTGTCTCTGCCACTCCACCAGCTGATGTCTTCCGTAGAAGTCATAGCTCTGTCATCCATCTCTATCCCTGCCTCTAGCTCCTTTATCAAGGTAGATCGCCTAATGTTTTCACTAGGTCAAACAAAGGTAATGAACCAAGCATCATACCCTTTTAACTTGTCTGACAAACTAGCCGGTCTAACAAAGCACATAGACCTCATCTAACCATTCATTATTGCTCGAGCCTGTCACGACCCGATTTTTCGGACTGCGATGGTCCTAGAGCACGGGAGATGCCAATAGCGATCGACACCCGTAGAACCCAGTATCACATGCATCATCTATAAACTATAATATAATATTCATTTTAATTTATTACCATCCATCTTGTTATCCTGTCATGCATTCTGTAATTAACTGTAACATTCATATATTATATCACAATACTATCACTTAACTCAAATATCATCATCAATATATTATATACAATGTTCATCTCCTATCTAACCCAATACATACCCATGGAGCAGCTAGATAATAAACACCAAAATAAAAATACATAATAGAAAATATATATAGATAATCTGTAGAATAAATCCACTGAAGACAGAAAACTGGATTCTGCAACCTACTCCTCTCCTGAAATGGTAAATAATGAAATGGTGTGTATAGATGATACTCAGTGAATTTACATGCATCACAATAAACAGTAGGCATCAAATAAACAATGGTATCAGTCAATAGGATAATAATGTACAGAATCAATGTCAAGGTACAGTATAGCCAAAGAATATCATATAGGCTCGGTATCATATGGAAAGACAAATAATGAGATGGACTGTATGAAAAGAAATCATACAAGGGAGAACTGAATTGGTTTTGATTCCCATTCGACGGGATACGCAGGCAAGCTGTTTCATAACTTCAAGTCCAAAAGCACTAAAAAACTCTCATTTTTCTTAAATTAATCTGTTTTAATATTATTTTGGGGAATGTGTGGTTAACCTAGAATTTCCATTAAAGGCTAGAGTTAACATCTCCTATTATTGGCTTTTTAATGTAAATTAAATCTTTTTACCTTATGTTCTTTACTTTAATGTTATAAATATGATCTTTTTATATGTCATTCATGTATTGTATAATTGCCATCTTATAAATTGTTCATAAAATCTAACTTTTTATAAATCAATTGTTAAATGATAAGCCAAAGTTTGAGTTATTGTAAACACAAAACCTAGTCCTCGAGCTAAGTCTTGATTCGAAGGTCTAGTGATTTTATCGTTGTGCTATAAATTGGAGTCAAAATAGGTTTTCTTTCTTTTTTCCTTAAAAATGAAGGTGGTGACTCTATCGATTTTAAAAAAATCAAAGAAACAATTTGACCGAAGCTACCTTTAGTCCATGGGAATATGCCCTCTTTTGATTTAAGCGTCTCAGTGCTCGGGCGAGGCCTCACAATGGGGTTATTTATTCTACATCTTTGATTACTGGTTTTGTTGCCCAATCCATAATTAATGGCTAAAGAAGGTCTATGCGCTTTGTTAAATCAGCTGGCTTATCAGATAAAATGAACGAGTATGATGCCTGCTTTATCACTTCTGTTTGGCTTATTGAGAAGGTTAGGCAGGTTACCTTGATAAAAGAGCTGGAGGCAGGGATGGAGATAGAAGACTCACCTATGCCTATGACTGAGATAGAGGCATCAGTTGGTGGAGTGATAGAGGCAACATGGATGGATTTATATAATGGGAGGGATCCTGAGAAGCTAGTTGACACCAGGGACTTTGAGAAAGCGACTGCTAATAGAGACTCTAAGAGAGTAGTTAGAGATGGAGGTTCTGGGATACCAATTGATGGCAAGGATTTTAAGGACAAGGATTTTGATGATGACAGGTATATTCATCCTAGAAGGAGGAAAACTTGCAATTAGGGATTTTCTCTTTTAGCATCTATCTACCTAGGTTTAGTTTATGACTTTTGTTTTGACTTGGATGCTTTTTACACTTAAACATTGGGACTTTTTTTTTAAAATAAAATGAGACGGGAGTTTATTTTTGACATTGACCATGATGAATGAGATATGATTTATGATTCATGCCTTTTAGATTTTTGTCAAATTAAAGATAACAAAAATGGGACATTTTTCTTCTTTTTTTTCTTTTTTTTTTTCTTTATTTTTTCTTTTCTTTTACTTTCTTTGTTTATTGCTCTAATTTTTTCCAGAGCCACCCTTTCTGGTTTTCAACTCGCTAAGTTACTCTAATTTTTGCTTAAGCCGCCTTATAAGATTTTCAACTTAGCGTGCAGTAGTCAATTAACTTTGGCATAAAAAATGATAATTTTATTATGATTTGGACCCAAAGTGGGTTGCCTTCATATCTTCATAACACTCTTACATTTTAATAACTTTCTTTTTGAGAGAATCAGATCCTTGTAGTTCTGTTTATATGACTCACTAACATTATCCAAAACATCTTTTAATTAATTCAAATTACGTTGGTTTGAAAATTCATTCTCCTCAATATACATGAGTATGGCTCCTCTGCCTGATAGAATCTTCTTAAGCATATCAGGACGAACCCAATTAGGTTGAAACTTTCTTCTTAGATCATTAATCAGAGCTATGATTTCCTTCAAGACCAAGTTTCTTTATTCTAACCCTCTATCAGTCACTTTTTTGTTGAAATTCCTAACAAGCCTTTATAGATAACCTTGAATCCGATACATGGAATCTGTCACACCCTAACTCCAGTGGTGCGACGGTCCTAGGGCAAGGGTAGGCTTAAGGCCACCATAAACCCATAAAACTCTCATATCCTATATCTCATACACATTTATATCAAATAAAGATATTATTCAATAATCATTCTATAATTCATGTAAGCATAATTCATATCTTTTGTCTTTATCATTTCATAGTTTCCTCTTATTCCTTACTGATCAAAAGATAAATCCCACATCACTAAGGAACAAGGGTAACCCAAAAAGTAACAAGTCATACATCAAAATATTATCATCCCAATGACCAACTACGGAGCTCTAGAGTATACTCCCAATACATACTATACCATAATACCATACAATGAATATACATAAATATATCAAAATGATTACAATGTGGCTTCTTGGAAGAATAAGTCAAAAAGCTTGATCTTCTCTCCTAGCTCCCTCACGAGCTACACTATCACCTGAAATCCACAGAAGAGGAGTGAGCCTTTAACTCAGTAAGATATGAACATGCAGTATGAAATAAATATATATACATATATATATTAATCCAAAGGAAATATCAATTCCAAGAACGTGGGTAGGAATCATCATGTGGTTAGGCGTACAAGAAACAGAAGTGCTCACAATCGAATAGCACTGTCAAGTAACATGGTAGAACTACAGAGTGCATCAGTAGCCATTCTACCTATCACAACAGAGCGCGTCGGTAGTCCTTGCTATCTTATCGCAAACGCATGCTTGGCCAGGCATAGCCTAGAGCTCATGGTCCCCTCTAGATGGAACACTGATAAAAACCCTATCAGCTAGGTTTCCAAAGTGCACGATGGACCAATGAATTTACTCTTATTGGAAAGAATGTTCTATCCATAGGGTCATATAGTTTCAATCTCACAAGAACATATTGGTCACAAGACCATCAACATATATCATGATTTCCATCAAGTTTAACAAGTAAGAAGCATATGAACTTAATCTAAGAAGGTTGACCAAGTCACTTACATTATATATATATATATATATATACATGGTAATCTCATGAACAAATTGTAATTTCAGTTTTAGGATATCATAAAATTTTCCAATTAAGAGTCCGATGATATAATATCAAGTATACAAGAATTATATGGGTGAACAATTAAGAATGCTTGGTCATATCATTTCAACGAAGCAATAAACAAATGCAATGTTCATACGTACCTCTACACAATTTATCCTTGAATTCCTTTTAGTAATTGGCTCAACAATAATCTCCTTAATTTCTTTGGTTTTCTTCTCTTAAGAAATTTCACCAAATATTCAAAATTAGAGTTTTCCTTAATCAATAATACTCAACATAATTTCTTAATATTTAACCATCTTAGAGTTTCTATTTTTAATTCCCAACATCAATTTAATTCATCTTTTAAAATTAAACTAAAATTTATTTTGAATTTACTGTTCACGTTACTATTCATAACAGTCCATTAAATTCTGATTTCTCCAACATTAATTACCATTAATAGCTTCAAGATACTTGAAATAAATTCTATACACCCATAATTAATTATTCTAACTACCAGACTTAATTAATCTAAAAGAAAATGACATTTGAAGAAAATTTATTTTAATTCTCCAAAAATTGATTTCCTGAAATATTCTGCTTGAATCTGATAATTACTGCCTTAAAATATGATAATCTAGAGATTTAATACATTAATTTTGAGTATTAATGCATTAAAGAATAAATGAAAATATCCTGAGAAGAACTGAAAAAGAACGAAGCGAAGAAGAAAGAAAATCTTGTAGAAAATCGCTACTGGGCACTTGGTTAAATAGGCCACTGCCCCAAAATCTCGCTCGCCAGCTCACCTCGCCAAACCGCCTTGGCAATGCTACCTCGCATAAGCGAGTTTGCAATTACTAGCTCGCCAATCTGCTCCGGTAATGCCACTCCACATAAGCCACTTTGCTAATCCCACTTCGCATATCCAATTCGCATATGCCATTTCGCATATGCTGCATCGTCAAACTCTCCTTGTGAGCTCCTCTTCGCATACTGCCTCGTATATGCCACCTCGGTAATGCCTCTTCGCCAACTCGCTTTGCCTATCTCCCTCTTCGCATATGCCACCTTGGCAATGCCTCTTCGCATAATGCCACCTCGCCTATTCCTCTTCGCCTAACTCCACTTCGCATATGCCTCCTCGCATAATTCCTCTTCGCCAAATTCCTCTTTGCACATGCCACCTCGGACATGCCACCTCGCCTTTTCCTCTTCGCATATGTCACCTCGCATATTCCTCTTCGCCAATTGCCACCTCAGCAATCTCATCTTGCCACTTCACTAGCTCACATTGCCAGCTCACAAATGCCACCTCGCATTTTGTCGGCTCTCAATTACTAGTCACTGCCAAGCTGAAACTCTTCCTCGATAACTTATATTCAATGATCTCGCAAATGAGCTACAAACATTCAAACTCCCTGATTCTTTTTGTTAATTAACATAGATATTCAGGGGTTCAACATATCCAAAATTCAAATCACAAAGATAATTACACAGACCATGGTGACTCTCTAAAATCCACCCTGACTTACTGCCCAAAATCCATCCGGACAGACCTGAGAAACTCCACTCTCCACTGAGTTATACTTATCCAAAATTCCTGAAATTTTACAGAAAATATCATAACACACAAAGAAACATTTTTTATGTTTACACCTTTGTCTCAAACTGCCTCAGTCATTCCCAGAAAATTCAAACATATACAAATTTCTTGTAGAAATACTAAACCAGACAAGTTCTGCTCAAGGAGGCATAACTCCTCATACACACAGAATTTTACCAAACTATTTTACAGAATTGAAGATGAGATATATATCTATAACTTTTGTATTTTATACTTTACCAAATTATTTCTTTAAGATGATGCCACCAGCCTCACAAAAATACCTTGCAACCAGAAATTTCTGGATTCCTCAAACATTCATATCCTCAATTATTTAAATTCTTCAAACATACAATTAATTAAAATGACAAAAAAATTACAGATATTACAGAATCCATCTTCTTGACTATGGTACTCAGTTGATCATGATACCCCTTGATCCATTCTGCTTTGTCTAGTTTACTTTCGTGTATGATTGGCAGAACATATTTGCATCAAAATTGGGAGGACTGCTTCCATGCCATAAACAAAAGAATATGGAGTTACCCCTGCGAATGAAAGTCTGATATCCCCATATTGCATATAAAATATATTCTTGCCAATTCCTGCGGTTGGTGATCATCTTTTGCAGAATGGTCTTGAGAGTCTTATTTGTTGCTTCAACTGCCTCGTTTGTTTAAGGACTGTAAGGCATACATTTGTGATGTGGACCTTTTCCTCTTGACATAGATTAACTGCTTTTTTTTTTGAAAGTGCGAGCCATCTTCACTCATCTTTACCTTTCCATCTTTTTTGGGTACTAGGACTATATGTGTTAACCATGAAGGATATATGATTGGTTCAATGAACTTGTTCTTTAGTAGCTTGGCAACTTCTTCCTTCTCAATTTCTGCTTCACATGCTCTTAAGTCGGGATCTTATGAATTGTAATACTTGGATCAATTTTAGTCGTATCCTCAGGTTCCCATTCAAAACAGTCCTCGAATTCTAGAATCTCTTAGACAAAGAATCTTTATCATAATATGGAGATGCAATGTATGTGAGTTTTGGATCATCTTTTGTGCTAAAATTAATTGATTAATGTATTTTCTTTTCTTTTTATGTCTCATTCTGATTAGATTTAAAAAAAAAAAAATCTAACAAAGGAATATAAGAGGCAAAGACAAATGTTTTATTATGAGTAAAAATGCAATCATTAAGATGGAAAAAAAAAAAAAGAAAAGGTCTTTTACATACTCAAAACTAGAAAAGAAAAATAACGACTCAAATTACTGGGATGACTGGAACTCAGATTCAGACCCAAATGACTCATACTCGGATGAATCGGAGTTGGGTTCAAACTCTAGCTCGACTTTATCAAAGTAGGCTGTCACGACCCATTTTTGGGCAGCGACAGTCCTAGGGCACGGGTAGACATACGGTCACCGAAAACCCGTAGAACCCATGAACAATCCATTTGTTAATCATTCAATCAATATTAATTCATTCATCAATGCTTAAATCCCATTTATAACTTATAAATTTTATAGAAATTTTGCCAAAGTTTTCTTTATAATTTTAACCTTATTCTCGACCCAAAATCGGGTCTTTCATAAATTACACAGCCTACACTAAAATTTATTTTTACACTGTTAATAATTTGCTATCCTTATACTCTCAACTTTACAGTTTAACAGACATACATGACACTTTTAAAATCTTTTTCAAAATATGTGAATTTTTATTTTTGCATTTTCAGTATCATTGTCTCTATCACTTCACTATCATTGTCATTATCAATCATTAAGCATTATATATTATAATTTTTAATGCCACTGAATTATCAACTATTTTAATGTTCATACGCCATTATAGTTCTCAATAATCTAATTATACACAGTACCATGGAGTTTTAAGAAGTGACACTCACAACCTTTAGGGAATAAAATTCTACCTCGATGTACTTGATATCCCAAGTAGGAAAAGAAATTGACTTGGAATCAGCTTCCTCTTATCTCATCCCTGTAAAAATTATAAACCACTATTTAGTGAGTATAAAATACTCAGTGAGCATATATACATCATTAAATAGGTGATATAAGTATATGATAACAAAAGTTGTCAATGGTAGTCAAGTGTCAATAAATACGATGAAGAATATCAGTATATTTAATTTATATATCAAGGTTAATTAATTTGCAGGCCAAATGTCTTTGAAAGTTTGGAACAAGAAACAATCAAATCGATGATCAACAATAATCG
>CANXYC010237709.1:0-11011 GCA_948193065.1 Aleurites moluccanus | reverse complement strand
CATTCTAACTTGTCCAAAACTCACACAACTCAACTAAACCATGCATAACACTTCAAACTCAAGCATAACTCATCATGTATCATCATAAATCTATTTTAAGAGTAATCTATACTCAACATACATTCTTAGAGCATCTATCATCCACATACACACATGAAATCATCTAATATGCTTCAAATACTTATATTAAAGAAATTCTCAAGAATTTCCAAATTACTAAGGTTTTTTTATATAACATTCCATACTGGCAACCTGTGCTCCTTAATCCATATCTCTACTTATCCAAATACTTCAATTCTTGTTCCTACTTAAACTAGACATATTAATCTTTAATATATCCAAAATTCATCTTATTCCCATTACTATAAAATTTATAGTGTTAATTTAAACTTAGGCTTATAACCAGCCCTACTGCCCTGCTACCCTTTATTTTGCCTGCAATCCTATTCTGGCAGTCTGTACTATTTTATCTCATAACTCAATCTATACTCATACAATTACTGCAATTATTTTTCCTATTGAAAATAGACATATAATATTGTCCAAATTTTAGAATATTTGGATCACTGTACAATTATTAGTGAATTTTCAAATTTAAACTACTGCCCTGAAATCTCTATTCAAATAAACCATGTTTCCATGCCTATAATTAATCTCGTGCTCATCTAATTACAAAACTGTTTTACAACCATTTAAATAACATATTAATGAACTTTTTTTTATGTTTAACACTTTCTCTAATTCAGAATTTAAGGTCCTTATATCCATAGAACTCAATAGCCTATATTCTGTTTATCAGTCAATTCGGGCATATTACACTCATGACCTTTTATCTCATAAACCACAAATCAAATTGTAAAACCCTTTTTCATGATTATATATAAGACATAAATAAACACTTTGTATGTTGAAAACTTCTTCTAATTCTGTCTCTATCATTATTTACAATAAAAACGCAGTAGCATTTTTAAAAAAACCTAATTTCAGGCCAGTCATAGTTTTTACTCAATAACTCTTCCTCACTTCGAATTTTACAAATTCCTTCTACAAAAATATAATTAGCATATTTATCTACAACTTTTATGTTTTTTCCATCCTCAAATTTAGTCATGAAAATTTCAGAATATTAACTATAAATTATTGCCTCAAATCATATTTCAGAAACTATATAAACGCTAACTCACTCTTTACATTTTTAGCTTAATTAACTCTATTATTTATTAAATCAAACCATAAAACTCTTAAATTCAATCAAATAACTAAGTTTAGAAATCTTACCTTGATTTAAAACACTAGAATTGCCCTCTTCTTTTGCTCCTCCAAATGATTGAATACCAAATTCTATCTATTTTCTTCATAAAGCTTCTTCCTTCTTCAATTTCCTATCTATTTTTGGTTGCTTTTCTTTGGAAAAGGTTAGAAAACTATTTATTTGATTTTTCTCTACATATGGTTTGGTTTTTCCCCTTTGAATAGCTTTCCTCTTCATCTTTTTATATACACCAAATGCCAACTAAAAAAAAATGAAGATGAAGAAAAATAGATTTTTCTAGATTTTTGATTACTTGTCATTTTTTTATTAATTTGATAAGTTAATTAATTATTTCCTATCAAAAATTTTCTCTTCACCTACCATGACTGGCCACCTAGCCTTCCTTCTAGAATGAGTAGGTCCCATAACTTTGTTTGATTGTAGTTTGGCCCAAAAATTTTCTTATTTGCATTTTTGACCCTAAAACTTTCTGTAATTTATTATATCTATTATGTTTAGTTTCAACCATCAATGTGCGAAATGAAATATCTTATTTTGGGTTGTTCTATTATTTAAAAATAGTTTTGGGTCATTTCTAAACCCCAAACAGTGGATTTCCAAAATTGCTTCAAAGTTGCCATAAATTACAATTTTGCCATTACTCTTATTTTAAGTATTCCAAAATATTTTTCAACGCTTTCTTTTCACTATAATTTCATATAAAATTAACTAACTCAATCCCTCCTAGGTTTGGGTAAGAAATTCTTAAATTAGTCGGACTGTTATTTTCCCGATAGTGTAATTAACACCAGTATTTTTTGGGACAATATCTCAAAAGTGACATAGTTGAGGCTCAAAAATTCTTGAGTATTACTCTCTATCATTCTCTATATATTTCAATAATCAATTGAGCCTATTCATACTTCAATTAATGCTTCATCAATTACTGTAATTCAATATATTCATATATTGTCTACTGTTCTGTTTGCTGGGGTATTATAAGTTTCTTCAAACTCCCATCCTAGATTTTTTGAACTATTTAGGATTTTATTTAAAGTTTTTGTCACACCCCAACTCTAGTGGTTCGACGGTCCTAGGGAAAGGGTAGGCTTAAGGCCACCATAAACCCATAGAACTCACAAATCATGAATCTCATCATCATTATATAAATTACAACATCATATTTTATCATACATTGATCAATTCTATACATTCAATTAAACATTAATCATATCTTTATCATTTATCATTTCATGGCTTTCTCTTGTTCCTTAATGATCAAAAGATGCATCTCACATCACTAAGGAACAAGAGTACCCAAAAGGTAACAAATCATACATCAAAATATTAGTATCCTCAAAAGACTGACTACGGAGCTCTAGAGTATACTCCAATACATATTGTGTTGTAATATCATTTAATAAATATACATAATATCTCAAAAATTATTACAATGAAGCTTCTTGGGATAAACAAGTCAAGAAGCTCGATCCTCTCTATTAGCTCCCTCATGAGCTATGCTATCACCTGAAATCCAAAGAAGAGGAGTGAGCCTTCAACTCAGTAAGATATGAACATTATTAATCAAGAATCTGAATATCATATCATGGTCATGAACAAATATTTATACATATAGTCATGAAAGAATCATAATCTTTACTTGAATGAAACATGGTACTCATAATAATTTGGCTATATTAAATCATATCATAAATCAAATCATGGTTCATATTTAAAACATAGAATGCCTACAAAGAATAGCATTATCAAATCTCATCTGATAGAACTGATCTCATGTCATAACATACATATCAGTAGCCTTGCTACCTTAACGTGCACACATGTTTGGCCAGACATGCGCCTAGAGCTCATGGCCCCCTCTAGGTGGAACACTAATAAAAACCCTGTCAACTGGGCTCCCAAAGTGCACTATGGACTAATGAATTTACTTTCATTGGGAAGAGCATTCTATCCATAGTTCATGGGGTTTCAATCTCATAAGAAGCATATTGGTCGCAAGACCATCATCATATCATCAATTAAATCGGGTATAGCAAACAAGAAGTATATGAACTTGATCCAAGGAGGTTGATCAAGTCATTCATATTATACAAATATATACATATATATATGGCTGAACAAATATAAGAATACTTGGTCATATTAATTTCAAGAATGCTAATCAAGTAAGATGTTCATACTTACCTTAATACAATTTCTCTTGAAATTTCCTTTAGCAAATTCCAACTCTAACTCTTCAATTAATTTGATTTCCTCATCCTAAGAAATTTTCCCAAATATACAAAAATTAGAGTTTTCTCCAAATCAATAATATTTCTCATGATTTCCTAATAATCAATTATCTTAGAGTGTCTATTCTTAATTCCCAATAAAAAATTTTATTTATCTCTTTAAGAAAATCTGCATTTAATTTCGGAGTTACTGTTCATGTTACTATTCATGACAGCCTCAATATTCTAATTTCTCCCACATTAATTACCATTAATGACTTCAGATTACTTGCAATAAATTCTATATACCCAATAGTAATTATCCTAACCCATAGACTTAAATAAATCTAAAGAAAATAGTTTTGGAAGAAAATTTACCTTATTTCCTTCAAACTGGAATTTCTGTGATTACTGCTCAAATCTGATGATTTCTACCTTAATACAGAATAATCTAGAAGTCTAATGCATTAATTTGAGTATTAATGCCTTAGAAAATAAAATGAGGCTAACTCTGAGAAGGGACTGAATATAAACGAAGAAAGAAAGAAAAGAAAATCGTGTGAAAGCTACTAGGGTTGCTGGGTTTAAATAGACCACTGCCCAGAAAAACACGTTTGCCACCTTGCCTCGCCAATCCTGCCTCGGCAAAGCTACCTCGCCTAAGCTAGCTCGCCATTCCCACTTCGCATTTCCCAGCTCGCACTTTCCAGCTCGCTAAACTTGATATGGCAATGCCACTTCCCTAATCCAGCTCGCATATGTCACCTCACATATGCTGCCTCACTAGACTCTCTTCGCAAACTCTTCCTCGTATATTCCACCTTGGCAATGCTTCTTCGCCTCTTCGCTTCTTCGCCTCTTCGCCTCTTCGCGAATTGCCACTTCACACATTCCCTCTTCGTATAATGCCTCTTCGCATAATGCATCTTTGTATAATGCTACCTCGCCTTTCCTCTTCGCCAAACATCTTCGCCAAATCCTCTTAGCCAAACCTCTTCGCACATGCCACCTCGTATATGTATCTTTGCCAATTACCACTTCAGCAATCTCACCTTGCCACTTTGCTACTTCGCATTGCCAGCTCGCAAAATGCCACTTCACATTTTGCCGGCTCATCACACCAAAATTTCTCTAAGTTAAAACCTTTTCTGGACATCTCACACTTAGCTAGCTCGCAAGTGAGCTACAAGTGTCCAAACTTACTAATTCTTTTTATCACTTAAAATAAACATGCATGGGCACAACATATCAAAATTTTAAATCATAAAGACTAACACACAGACCGTGGTGACTCTCCAAAAGTCACCCAGACTTACTACCTTAGAATCTCTCCGAATAGTCCTGAGAAAACCCACTCTCCATTGAGATATACTTATCCAAAAAATTTGAAATTTTACAGCCATCATCACAACACACAAATGAACATTTTTTATGTTCACACCTTTAGCTAATTTTGTATTAGCCATTCTCAGTAAATTCAAACATACACTGACTTCCTGCAGAAATACTCAACCAGACCAGCCTTGCTCAAATAGACATAACTCATCACTTACATAGAATTTTGTCAAACCATTTTATATAATTATAGTTAATACATAAAATCACAACTTTCATATTTTACACTTTATCAAATTATGTCTTTAAGATCATGCAATTAATCTCATAAAATCCTATAACTGCAAAGATCAAAATTTCTGAAATTCTCAATATTCACATTTGAAATTAATTAATTCTCCAAACATACAAAATTAATAAAAACACTTAAAAATAGCAGATATTACAAAAATTATATGATAATAAATATAAATATATGAAGTGTGATTACATAAATCATAGGAATGAATATTGTAATGATATCTGTATTTGATATGAATATATATATATATATAATATAAATGAGATCCAGGATATTAGTGTTCTATGGATTTATGGTGGCCTTAAGCCTACCTTTGCTCTAGGACCGTCGTACCACTAGAGTTGGGGTGTGACAATCGCATGTATAACTATGATATTAATAAAAATTATTGTGTGATATTGTCAACTGTAGATTGTGTATCTAGTTAAAATGGCTTCTATTAAGCATATAGTTGTTGAACTCATCAAGGGTGCGAAATTGAGCGAGACAATTATGAAATCTGGAGTATGAAAAACTAATATATACTGGAAGAGCAAGAGGCTCTTGAACTACTGAATTCTATCATGGTTAAACCTTATCAAGAAGGTAACATGGTCCAGCATAGGTGGGATCGTAAAACCTATACAGCTTGGAAGAGAAAGAACTTTTTGGCTTGCATCACATTGCTTAGTTCAATGGATGATGATATTATGAAGGAGTTTCATCGCTATGAATATGCTATGGACATTTGAATAGCGTTAAAGAATAAGTATGACGGTGTGTCTGTCACAAAATTTCATTTATTCACTATCAAATTTGACACTTATAAGAAGCATTCAGATCACAACATGAAAAGACATTTAAGAGAAATGTCTTATATGATTAGTGAGTCGCATGATGTTGATCATGTGTTGACTGAAGAGCAAAAGATCCAAGCTGTTATTCATTCTTTGCCTGAGAGTTTAGAGCATATGAGGATGCACCTAACTCATAATGAAAGTACCAAAACTCTTGAGGATGCTTCTCACCTATGAACATATGATTTTTATACCCTCAGAATCTTTAGAAATAAAAATGGGCTAAAATAGACAAGGAACAAAAGTAGCCTGGCGGTAAGCAACATATCAAAGCTACAGTAGTTCTTAGGTTCAAATCGCGATGTCTTTCCTTTTTTATTCAATTTTGCAATATTTTTAAACTCCAAATCCCACATCTTTTTTGTATAAATTTAGCTCCCAAATGGATAAGTATAAAATTATTTTCTCTAATCCTCATTGGAAAAAGAGAAAAAAGAGCTTCTTAAGTTTTCTTATAAAAGGAAAGCTCCTTTTCATTCCAAAACACACCAAGAACAATTAGATTGAATTTTCTCTAATTGGTTCTCCTTTCTCCTTCCTTAGTCGTTATTCTTTTACATAAGCGATTCATTTCTCTTTGATTTCGTACCGATTTCTTTAACTCTTTTTGAGATAAAGGAATAGAAGACTAAACCTGATTCTCTTTGAGTTGATTTTAAAAGTTTAAATTCTTTAATGGTAGAAGACTAAAATTAATTCTAATTGAATTAATTTTAGAGTTTAATTTTTGTTTAGTTCTGCTAAGGTGACACTTCGATCCGATAAAACCTTAAGACGCTTGCCTCCTAAGATCAAAAGAAAGGTATAGTCCCCTGAATTTATCTCTTAATTTTTTTCATCTTTATTGCTTTTTTATTTTGATTAATTTAAGGTATTTTAAATTATCCTAATTTAAAGTATTTTAAATTGAATTTTATTCAATTGCTTTTATTTGATCAATTTAAGGTATCTTAAATTAGTACTTCATTAAATTAATTGCTTTTATTTTATTATTTTAATCAATTTAAGGTATTTTAAATTGCTCTATAAATTAGACTTTCATTTATTTTATTACTTTAATCAATTTAAAATATCTTAGATTGTCTTAATATAAAGTATTTTAAATTATTCTATCATTAAATTGTTTTTATTTTATTGCTTTGATTAAATTGCCCTAATTTAAGATATCTTAAATTGCCCAAATTTAAGATATTTGAAATTAGATTTTCAATAAATTAATTACTCTTATTTAATTATTTAATTTAAGGCATCTTAAATTATTTATTTTCTACCTTTCTTTAATTTAGTAAAGTATCAAAGTAAAAAACTAAACAAGATAAAAAGAAAAAAGGTAAAATCATATTTTTCTTTAACATCATATCTAACTTCTTTGCAAAAAAGAAAAATTACGTGTGTTTTGATTCTCATTTAAATGGATATGCATGCATGCTATTTTAAAGCCTCAAATCAAAAAATATTACAAAAAATAATTTCCAATTTGCCTTATTTTATTTTATTTCTTCTTTATTTTAGTTAATTGTTTTGGAGAATGTGTGATCGACCTATTACCTATAAAGATTATAGTTAGATATCCCATATTCTAGGTTTTAAATTGTAAATAATTATTTTATTTTATTTCATATGCTTTATTTATTGTTTTGTTTTATTATTTTATTTTTATTGATTTATTTTTTAATTTATTTAATTTTGCAATTCAATCATTATAAATGTCATCATTTATTTGTTCATATAAAAATGCATTTTTTTTAATAAATCATAATTAAGTTTAAAGCAAAATTCTAGCAACTGAAAATCGAAAAAGTAGTCCTCGAACTCAATTCTAGTTTGAAGGTCTAGTACTTTTTTTTTCATTGGATTTAATTGGAGTCAAAATGGATTTTTATCTTATATTTTTTCAACAAATATAAAATAAGGTGGCGACTCCCTGAATGCTTTCAAAAAAAATAATAAATGAATAATTTGTAAATGTAAGGTGAAAGTCGCCTTGAGTCGTGAGAAATCACTTAAAAGAGCATTATGATTCCAAGTGGATCAAATTATTGCTCGGTCAAGGCCTCACATTGCTATGTGGAGCTCGAGGCTAACCAAATTGCAGCTATGTAATCAAATGCTGAAGTGCACATGACTAGGTCTAACTTATATGGAGTTTCGGGCAATAAGTGCAAGCGTGACAAGAGCAAAGGTAAAAGCAAAGAAAATGAGGTTCATGAAAATAATAAAAAAATCTAAGAAAAACCAACAAGGAAAGAATAAGCATCCTAAGAAGTGAAACATTGCAAAGGTCAAGTGTTTCAATTGTGAAAATAAGGTACACTATGCTAAGGATGACAATGTACATAAAAAGGTTCAATCAACTTACTCATATGTGAGTGAAATTTTCGTTTCTAATTCTATTTTGTTAATTGAAAGTCATTCTTTGTGGATTGTAGATTCAAGAGTAATAGACCATGTGATGAAGGATCATCATGTCTTCATAGATTTTTTCGACTATCTACTAGGGCACAATGGATTTTTGTGGGGAACAACACATGCATTGAAGTTAAAGATATAGGTAACTGCATGCTAGTTTTGCATGGCGCTCGAACCTTAATCCTCCATGATGTATTATATGCTCCAGAAATAAGACAAAATTTTATTTCTATTATGGTTCTACTTAGACTTAGTTTTAAGTGGCATTTTTATGATAATTCAGTACATTTATATTTGGTACAAATATTTTATGGTTCTTTCTATGTTTTAGATAATTTTCTTGTTATGAATATTGTAAATAATATGATTTTCAATGTTAGTTTTTTCCTTAATTATTACTTCACAAATTTATGAGAATGATTTGAATGTATAACATGTTAGACTAGGTCATATTGGCCAACGACAAATAGATCACTTAGCTAAAGTATGTATTTTAGCTAATTTCAATAAGGTGTAATTGTCTACCTGTGAGTATTGCCTAGCATGAAAACAACAAGAAAACTATTTGGAAAAGGAACTGGAGCTACAGTTTCATTGCAATTAATTCATTCAGACGTTTGTGGTCCAATAATGTGAGGAGCTATGCATGGCACCTATTATTTCATCAACTTTATCAATGACTATACACGTTATGGATATGTCTATTTGATTGCACATAAATCTTAAGTTTTAAGTTGCTTTAAGAATTATCTCAACTTGGTTGAAAATAAATTAGACAAAAAAAATCAAGGCACTAAGAACTAACAATGGTTGTGAATATATATCTAATCAGTTTAGACAATTGTGTGGTAAAAAAGGAATAGAGTATCAGCTGACTATTCTGCAAACTTCACAAAAAAAATAGTGTTGCTAAAAGGAGAAATATGACTCTCCTTTAAATGGTTAGGTCTATGATGGCTCAAGCAAATTTGTCTATTACCTTTTTGGGTGATGTATTGTTAACAATCACATATGTGCTTAATCGTGTGCCCTCTAAATTAGTTGCTTCCACTCTATATGAGTTATGGACTAGTCGACAATCCAACTTAAGCATCCTAAGACCTTGGAGATGTGCAGACTATATTCATAATACCTCTCATTAATATGAGAAATTAGGCCCAAGAGGTAAAAAGAGTATCTTTGTAAGATATTATGAACTATCAAAAATATATGTTTTCATAGGTGAGCATGACAGTGGGAGTATATCTAAATTCAAATCATGAGATGTCACGTCCTTATAGAAGGAATTTCCTAAGCAACGTGATTTAAACCATAAGTTCTCCTTATTGAGACATTAGATCAAGATTCACACAGACCACTTCATCCGAGTGCAAGGAATTTGGTTGATGGCATTGGCCCAATTCCACTAACTAGGCTAAATAAGAATGGTCCTGGTCCAAGTAGGAGAATGTTACACCCTAACTCCAGTGGTGCAACTATCCTAGGGCAAGGCTAGGCTTAAGGCCACCATAAACCCGTAGAACACTCATATCCTGGATCTCATTCATACTACATATTCATATCAAATATAGATATCATTACAATATTCATTTCTATGATTCATATATTCACAATTCATACATTTATATTTATCATCATATAATAATTTCTTCTTGTTCCTTACTGATCAAAAGATACATCTCACATCACTAAGGAATAAGGGCAGCCCAAAAAATATAATAGTTCAGATATCAAAATAATATCATCCTCAATATCTAACTACAGAGCTCTAGAGTATACTCCTCATACATACATTACCATAATACAATCCGATGAATATATATATATATATATATTACAATGGAGACTTTTTGGGGAATGAATCAAGAATCTCGGTCTTCTATATTAGCTCCCTCTCGAGCTACACTATCACCTGAAATCCATAGAAGAGGAGTGAGCCTTCAACTCAGTAAGATATGAACATGCAATATAAAAATATCATTCCAAAAGAAAGGTCAATCCAAAGAACATGGGTAAGAAAATATCATAAGGTTATGCTTACAAGAACAGAAGTGCTCACAATCGAATAGCACTATCAAATTACATGATAGAACTGCATAGTGCATCCGTAACCTTGCTACCTATCATAACAGAGCGCATCAGTAGTCCTTGCCACCTTATCGCAAACGCATGCTTAGCCAGGCATACGCCTAGAGCTTATGGTCCCCTCTAGGTGGAACACTGATAAAAACTCTATCAGCTAGGTTCCCAAAGTGCACAATGGACCAATAAATTTACTCTCATTGGGAAGAGCATTCTATCCATATCATGGGTCATATAGTTGCAATCTTACAAGAAAACATATTGGTCACAAGACCATCAACATATAATATAAATTTAGTCAAGTTACAATTCGGTTTCATATGAACTTGGTCCAAGGAAAGATGACCAAGTCATTTACGATATATATATATGGTAATCACATGTAACAAATTGTCATTGTTTAAGAATATCATGGGAATTTCAATTAATAGGTCAGTAATACAACATCATATAACATGTGAATCTTATATGTGGATATTAAGAAGGCTTGGACAGTTTCTTTCAAAGAAGCAATATGCAAATGCAATGTTCATACGTACCTCAAAGCAATTTATCCTCAGTTACT
>CANXYC010237702.1:0-119018 GCA_948193065.1 Aleurites moluccanus | reverse complement strand
AGTTTTCAACCGGGTTTATTTCTCCAACTATTATTAAAATAAACTAAATAATATCATTTCCATTCCCTTAAATTCTTTTCTATCTTCAAATATAGTGTTAAATCCATTAAAATCCGAAGGGGCTGTGAAATGACCATTTTGCCCCCAGTTCACCAAAATTTCAAAATTTCTCGATTTTGTCCTAACTGCCTTTAAACTACTTCTATTCCTAAAATTAACTCATATAACATGCATAACTATAAATTTTATGCATAAATACATAATATTAACCAATTAAAAAGAAAGAAAAAATTTCTCTCTAAGTTCCCCTTAAAGGTTCCAATAGGGTTTAGGTTGAGGTGTTACATTCTACCCCCCTACAAATAAATTCGTCCCCGAATTTACTTTAAGGTTATAAGGAGAATAAAACTTAACTCCTAAAAAAGGTGAGGGGATACTTATATTTCATCTTAATTTTACCTTTCTCAAGTACTATTCTTTATACCTCTATTATACCACAATACTTTAACCATAGGAATACTCTTATTCCTAAACTGTTTAATCCAATGATTCACAATCTGTACAAGAATTTTCTCATATGACAATACTTTATTAATTTCATCTCCTGTATTTGAAACATATAATTACACATTATGAACTGTGCATCTTTTCTCTTTGAATCTGTGTAGCTTTTCTGTTTGCTAAAGGTAGTCTTTATCAATGATAAGAAATGATCCTAACTGACTTATAATTTCAGTAGACCTAATATCAACATATTCTTTGTATCTGTCCATTAGTCTTAAGATAAAATGCTATGCTAAACTGTAATATAATTCTCAATACCTCTTAGAATTTCTTCCAAAAGAATCTGTGCAGCTGTGTAAGTTATCTTTACTTCTAAAAAAAATGTACTAACTTTGTTAAGTAATCCATAACCACCCATATTATATCATACCCTTTCTGTGATTTTAGCAAACCTACCACAAAATCCACTATTACCTACTCCCATTTCCATTCTAGTAGCTGGATCTCTTGAAACTAGCCTAAAGGCTTCTGATGTTCAAATTCCCGCCTGCTGACAGACTAAACACTTTGAAATAAACTTTGCTACAACCCTTTTTCATGTTAGGCCACCAATAAAATTTCTTCAAGTCATGGTATATTTTTATTGCCTCTGGACAAACTATACATAGAGAGTAATAAATCTCTTTTATAATTTATCCTTTATACCCTTTAACATCAGGAACATACAATCACCCCTTACATTTTAATACATTCATTACAATAGAAAAATCAAGAGCCTTACTATTTGAACTAAATCTCTGATATTATTATACTGTGAATGTTCATTCTGGGAGTTCTTCATCTCATCAATAAGCAATAACTTCAACTAAAACTATGCTATCAATACCATTTTTTTGTTCCTGTGATTCCAAATCCAAAGTTAAATCATTAGTCATTAATTCCCACAATTCCTATACCAGTAGTCTTTTTGTAGCAGTCACATGGAATAGACTTCCCATTGATTTTCTACTAAGACATCTGTTACCACATCTGCTTTCTGAAGGTGATATAAAAATCTGGCAGTCATATTCTCTTAACAACTTAATCCATTTTCTTTGCCTCAAATTCAATTCTAAATGAAAATGCAATCTAAACAAATCCTTAAAGCATTACAATATATATAACAAAGTTGTCTACCTCCGAAGGAAGTTTCACCACTTGTACAATGATCCAACAGGTCTTAAGAGTCTGGAAATTCTTTTCACATTCATCATTCTATTGAAATTTCATTTGTTTCTGAGTCAATTTTATTATTAGTGCAGCAATTCTAAAGAAATCTTTAACAAATTAGCAACAATACCCTATTATACTCAGTAAATTCCTGATCTCAATAACTGTAGCAGAACATAGCCAATTAGTAACAGCTTCATCTTTCTGTGGATCTACCTTTATCACATTTTTGTTCACAACATATTTTTAAAAAATACCCTCTATTAGTCAGAACTCATACATCGAATTCCATCAAAACTTTGAAGTTAAACGTGCTAGGACGAAGGTAGTATCAAGATGGGTGACCTCTCGAGAAGTCCTTGTGTTGCATCCTTTTAATTTTACATATATATAATTTTTGCATATAGCTGATTATCTCTCAATAGCGACAATGTGATTCTTATATGTTCTTCATATTCTTCTCTACTCTGTTTCCTGTACTTATATCTTAGTGATCTTGGCTAAGTATAACTCGATGAATTGGACAGCGCATCTTATCACAGTGACTACAATATCACCTATTATGCATGTTTTCATGAATTCCTTTTCCATGAGTAGAACAACACCCTATATATCTACTCTGCAGAAAGCAAAGGAATATACAAGTAGGGAATTGGTGGATGTTAGCCACGAACACAAAAAAAAACTGTTGAAATGAAGAGGACAGTTGGCATTAGAATCGTACTTTTGTTTTAATTTGCTCAAGAAGAATGTTGCAAATGGTATATCAACAAGAATACCTTCAAACATAGCCTGCACAAAGAAGAAAACACAATGCCATTACAAATTAAAATCAGATAAAAAGGTGGAGAAATTAAACAATCAAAGGCACAACAGTATGGAAATTGGATGAGTTCCAAACCTTTGCAAGAAGAGTTCCAAGAAAATGAAAAAATTGAAGATGTTGTTCATGTATCATTCCAGAGCCAGGATTAGGGAAGAGTAGGTGATCTGCTGTTTCCTGCATGTACCGCGCAAGTAGAAAATAAAATAAAGAGTTGCAAGATCACAACAAAATATCAGCACATAAATGTAGAACAAAGGGGTGAGGAATGGAATATCAAGCAGGGGTAATTACTGATTGAGGGACTAACTGGTGGACCAAACAAGGGAGAGAGGTATGCTAAATGAGATGCTGAAAAATTGCGAAGTAAACCTGACATATTAAATGCCCCAATGTCATATATGTGTGTGGTAACTCTGGTGTTCCATCAATAGCTTGGTTAAGAGAACTACAATGAACCAAACCCTAGGACTAGGCTATAAACAAAAACATTTTTACCTAGGAATAGATGCTCTTGACACACAGATGGAATGAGCAAAATTTCGAACAATAATGAATGCCCTAAGCCATACTTCAGAATGCACCTCGATTCCCTTAGGCAGTAAAATAAGCATAATTGATTATAAATTATATAATTCATGAATTTTAATTCCTCGAAGAACAGAAATTTTTGCAAGCTGTTGTAATAAAAAAAAGCAACCTCCCAGAGTCTAAACCATACTAGAAAGATGCAATTTGTCTGGTATTTAAGGTCAAAACACATTCATAGACATGCAGTCGTATCTCTTTATCTGATATGTTTTAGGATGTGGCCATTCCTATCCTCAAGAAGATATTTCTGTGTTCAACTTAAACATGTGCGCATGTGTATGAATAAGCACGTGAATGTGCGGGATAGAAAAAAAGAGACTGGAAAGCATGAATGCAGAACAGGAATTTCAGACCTTAAATAACCCATACTGCATATCAAATGCTGCTCGAGTAATGTTCTCCATGAAATCTTTAAAAATCCCACCACCATCAATTCCGGCCTCCTCAACTCCAAACTCATTCACAAATGTTACACGAATCTGTAGAAGTGAACAGACGACCATGATCATACCAGAAAGCATAATTTTCCCAACAGCACACAGAAGCTTTTCATAAAAAAATACATATAAACCAAAGAAATTACCAATCCTCGGAGATCTTCTTCAGACAATGCACTCATCTGATTATAAGCATCTTCCAAAATATGATCCCGTCGTATTCTGAATCTGCTTCTTGTAAAAACACCATGGACCCCTTGTCTTTGCCTGGCAGCCGATAATTGTGACTGGAACACAATATCATATGTAACAAACATGTATATCAGACCCAACATTTAGACATCTGAATGACTTTAGCCATGCAAAAGATAGATGGATACATCAAGGTAAGATCATGCAAAACAAACACGCACTCATATCAGGTAGAAATTGTGGGCATTTAATGACTTTGCTTCATTGAAAACAAAGATAAGTACTCAATGATGGAAGGAAGGAGGGAAGAGAGAGAGACAGAGGGGGGTAACTGTGATCACTCTCAGTCCATTTCTCACAAGTTTAGTTGTTCAACAATAAGTTGTGATATCTTGTATCACTTACATTGAATATCTTAACCCTGCTTGTAAAAGGTACCAAGAAAGGAGCTCTCTTCATTATGTCATTAGCTTTAGTTCCATCTATTACAGCCTGAAAAGTAGAACATAAGAAAACCAGAAATAGGGCACTTTGGTTATGGGATACTAAAGATGCATTGAATATGCTTACCTGAGAAACAAAGAAATCATCAACACCATCAGCATGGAAGTCACTGGGTGGTGTAAATTGTCGCCTATTGTTCCAATCTTGCAACTACAACAACATTTTATAAGATTTGAGACAACACAAAGCATAACTAAGCAAATATATATATATATATATATATATTCAATGGTATCCACCTTAATTAGATTAACATATAAAAACCATCAATCTGTAGAATTTAGAGATATAAGTAGTACCTGAGAAAGGAGCTCAGAAGCTACAATGCTAACTCTGTGTTTGATAGATTCAACAGGGTTCTGCTTGCAAGCAGGGGTGTTAGTGATAGGTTTCACTGCATTGTTGTGTGCCATAGGATTCACCCATAGGAGTTGCCATAAGGCCTGCAGAAAATAGAGAACAAAACAAATAATTGGACTATCACATTTTAATGTTGCAAAGTAAAAAAAACATAGGACAAACATGGATTCCAAATTCCAACAAACTACTAAAAGTTAGAGTCTATAGTTATCATCTCCCTTTTCTAGTGTGGTGGAACTTCAACTTATCAACAAAGAGTACCTTTCTCAGAATAATAATTAGGCATCGGATATCTTTCAATGGTAGTGGCTTCTCCTGTTCATAGAATTCCTCATTATCAACAATCATAAGCATGTGCCTGTTGAACAACAAAAAAAAGAAGAAGGATAATATCTACTTCCTTGAAATGAAAAATACCAAATAAAGGGGAGAACCAGAAATACATGTTCATATCAACCTCAGAAGGCTATATGGCAATCCAGCAGTAAAAAGGGATATGCAAATGAAACCACCAAATGTAAAAGAAATTCAAACACCAATATAGGAACTAAAAAGACCAAAACGAAACAAGCAAACTTACTTGTATACAGGACAAAAAACAACCAGAGGTAGTAACCAACCAGGTGCATCAGCTGGGCGATGTGATAACTGCTCAGGCAAGGATGACCATTTTTGCTTGTCATGACACTGCTTCATAAAATTCCAAAGAACTCGAACTAGATCTGTTCTATAAGCTAGTACAGTCATGATTCGTTCAAGGGGTAAAGTTTTGAAAGTGACATGCAGAAAAGCACATGCAGCACCAATGGCTGTAACCTCTTTTTCATCTAGTCCATAATGGGAACCATCGAGTGAAATTCCTCCAAACAAAACATTTGTCTGCTCCAAAAAAAAAATTCAAATTATTGCTTCGTGACGTAAATATGGGTAAATGTTGCTTTACTTTTTAGAAATAAACCAAATAGAAAATTGTCAAACTGTTATATGGTGTACCAATTGTAAGAGAAAGCGTGAATCTAAAGCATTGGTTATCTGTTGCTCCAAATCTCCATTCAAGACTATCTCCATTTTATCAAGCAAAGTGGCATCATCCTCACCCAGTGTGGAACCTGAAGAACAACAGACACATTCATTTGTACATTTCAATTGAAATGCTGTTAAATGTAATCCACATTAAATAGATTCAGTGACCAAATAAAAAATTCATAACGAAAGTGAGAATTTTGTGTTTAAACTGCATACTTTCTTTAGTTTCACAACTTGATGATTTTATAGGAGGAATTGTATCCAACAAGAATGTTGTAACAGCTGCAAGGTCTATGGCCTAAGTTAAAATAAATACAAGAAGGAAATTAGCTTCAAAATCTGAAAAAGTTACGTAAAAACGACTAACAAGCTAAGCAACTCTGATAAGGAATAAAGCAACAACCAATACCCAATAATCCAAAAAAGAAATGATTACTGAGAGAAAATTTTCAATTATGAAAACTAAAGAAGCTTGGAAGTTTTCATGATTAAAGAAATCCATCAGTTCCCATGTATGCATAGCCATTCTAGATGCACAACAATATACTATAATTTTCATGGATTCCTTACCATCTCAAATGAAGAGTAAGGCTGAGATAAAGATACTCCTGCTGTTTCTAACATATTTCCAAGGAGACAAGCATAACCAGGATATTCTGCTGAAACATCATCAGGCAGTACATTAGCATGGCCCTGTACACACAGGGCCATCTGATGAATGTAGTGTTGACTCAGTTCCTGAGTTGCAAAAACCTGGTTCACAAAAGTCGCAATAATTATTATGAACTTTAGAACTTCAACAATTAACAACAAAGTGAACATCAAGGAATGGGCAACACAGAAAATGAATAAGGAGATTATATAAATTGTAGGGAACAAGATCAATAAAACAAGTAGATATAATCAGTAGAACTTTTCTTTTATGAGTAGCATGCCCCCACTATGTGCTCTATGAGGAAAATTTATAATGAAAAACTACCAAATCTGGGAAGAAAAAAACCTCTTTCAAACTAGGAAAAAGCCGCCACAAGAATGGAATTGTTAAGATCTGGGAGGAGAAACTCCATAGAGGATCAATAAGAGGGCAATTACATGGCTTTTGACCAATGTGAGAAACTATAAGAGAAAGCATTCGCTCGAGTGAAGAGACTTTTCCAAAGGAGCTGCAAGCTTTCCTAGTTTCCTGCACATCATTGAAAGAGACATGTGTAACTCAAGACTAGAGGAAAAAGAGCATTCCGGCATGCAGGGAAAAGAAGATCACAACAAAGAATATGCATATATCACATGCTGTATTTAGCAGTATGAAATAATTAAGTAAAAGAAAAGTTCACAAGAATTAGATGGATACCTTTACAGCAAGAATAATTTCTCTAAACAGAGGAAAGGCGTTTCTTTGCAAAAGATAGCCAACAATCTTACATGCCCATGGAAGTTTTTGATCTATCAATAGAACTACAACTTCCAACAAGACAGATGCTGGTTCACTAGATTCCCAGGGTGTCATCAGAAGTTGATCCTTCAATTGTTCTCTGCTCCAAAATGAAATGTTGCATGAGGAACACTTGCAATACACAACTACTTAAACACAAAAATAGCATTAAACACAGCAAAAAAAAAAGATTTTGTACTAATTAAGCATATTGCATCAGATATCCCACATGCATCAATGACGAATTGCAGAGGATAAGCAAAAGACAGAAACCAAGGTATCCTAACAAATAAGGAGTAGAACAGAAAACAAATGCCTTGACAAGTGACAAAACAAAATTTGCTGACAATGCAAATTATAAATTGACAAGTTAACTATCAAGAATTATATGATTCAATTTCCTTTTGTTCTAGAAATTCTAAAAAATTGAGCATACCATGAAGTTACCTGTAAATTATAATAAAATAAAAAACGTCCAATATCAGGATGACATCTAAAACATAAGAATAAATGACATACACAACCAACCAAACCTAACACACCCTCTTCCCTTTGAATTGGCTAACTGTACATAACCATGCCCATTTAAGATTTCAAAAGTTGAACATCCTCTACCAACATCAACATTTAACATTACTTTGAAAGATATGGACACAGTTTTTTACTTTCCAAGAAAAGCAATTTTATCACTTTGATATGAATGTACAATTTCAATTCTCACAGCCTTAACCCCAGCTTAAGGAGACCACCACAATTACGAAATCAATCAATAAGCCTGGTTGATACACAGAAAAAAAGAGGTCATATGCAACATCTTTCATTCAAACAACTCCACAAAATATATTTTTTTACTCAAAGTAAAGCATCACAGTATCACATAAGCTCACTAATAAAGAATATTTACAAGGGAAGCAGTCAGATAAATACCACTGGAGCTTCCAGAATTGAATATCAAGCCTCGACAGTTATTATGGCCAAAATGATTATCAGCACAGCAACTTCACATGAAAACACATCAAACAATAGGATGCCTCTCATATACCAAGAGCTAAGGGCAACCGAGCAACTTCACATGAAAACGCATCAAACAATAGGATGCCTCTTATGTACAAAGAGCTAAAGGCAACCCACATAATTAAGTTAAGCTTGAACATACATATTTAAACTTGAGCATGCAACTAGAAACCAAATTCAGCATATTTGATGCTCAGAAATAATGAAAGATATTTGAACAAGGTACTTATGGAACCAACCTATTATGATACACAGCCTGAATACAGTAGAAGGCAAGTTGTTTCACCCTATAGTCCACCAAAGCATGATTGTTCAGATAATCTACACCGCCAAAAAGACTAATGACATCCCCTGTTGCATGATAACTTATAGTTAATGCTGGAAAAGATATCATCAATAGCAAAGTGAAATACTCAAGCACGTGATAATGTATATCCATCTATTTATAAGCTTGTAGAGAAATCAATGACAAGGTAAATAGCGACTAAAAACAGCAGTTCAAACTGTACCTTTTGTTTCTTCTTCACTTTTTTCTTTTTGGTAACTTAGGAATTTATATTTGCTTACCTCATGTTTAGACACAGTTTTTATAATTTTGTTGTTTTTGCAACTCCATGATGATATGTGACAAAATTAAGTAGAAGGACACCAATTGATTTTCTGAAGGTCTTCCTAGGAGAAGTCAATAAGAGTGGGATGCCACTCTCTAGTTCTGTTGTTGCCTTCAAACATCTACTTTAACTTCTTGGTAACTAAGAGAGTAACTATTGCATGTGTATGTGTTTTATTATTAAATGTAAATTTGCAAAATAATTAGAAGCACCTAAGCACGAAGCCACCTCTAAAAGTTTATTGAACCAAAATGTTTATTGGCTTTTTTCATAATTCATATTGCACAACAACATATTTCATCCTATATTTATGGTCTGTTTCTCCATTTTTTTACAGTTCCATAGATTGTATCCATTGCTAAACAACTCGCTATTAATTTCCCTCCAAAACCATTTAATAACGTAATTTAAATGTTGAGGCCAAATCAACCAATAAAGTTAAGAGCAAAATAGGGTATCAAATTATAATATGCAGAAAAAAATGTGAAGAACACCATATGCAATGAAACAGCTTTTTAAAAAGCAAACTTTAGCCTTTGAAAAAAAGTGAAGTAATGACTAATGAATGTAAAAGTAGTAAGAATCCATTAAGAAGTTATCCGATGAAATGATACCACTATCTCGAACAAACTGCAGAAGTAATCGGCAAGTCTCCACAAGAACTGTAAAATCACCACTGTTTTGTGCATTAAAGAAAAAGAATAGCTGGCGTAGAAATTCTGAACGTGGGCCAAAAGAATGCCTGAATGCAAAGAAAATTAAAGAAGGAAGAATACTCTTAGAACATCAAAATGTGATGGCCAACTGAAATTAACGATAGTTCAACATAATTACTTAAAATTAGGACAAAGATTACAATGTGCAACCTGTCTACACTTTGGCAATGCTTCCCATAGGTAATATAAAACTGATCTCGGGCCTTGTGATGCTCAGCTTTGACAGCCTTTCTCCCTCTAAAGCATTTCTGTAGTTACCAATCAGTCAACACTTTGCAAGAAAATCATAATCAACTCCTAAAATTTATAATCCTCACAACAGTTTTCATCAACCAATTCAAGTTGCTCATATTTTAGATTAGATGCAATGTAAACAGGATATATTTTGCGTTCAATCTGATACTTGAATAAATAAATAAGAATAAATGCTTCACAATGCCTTGGAGTTTCGATTGCATTTGTAAAATTAACTTGAGCATGAAATGTAATCGCAGTAACAAATTTTATTTTATTGACAACAAAAGGTACTGAGAAGTATCTAAAGAAAGCAAGCAACACGCGTCAATAAAATTTCGATGTCAGCTGCAAGCCTGCAATCATACAATAGTTGCAAGAGTCATAAATCCAATATTACATAGAATCCATACCTAAACCTAAACAATTTCATTATGTATAAACTTTAATAGCATTCCAATTCAAATAACAACGGCAAAAATTCTCAATCGAGCAAACTTAACCTGGATTTTGATTGCCGCTGCATTCTTTTGCCGCAACCACAACCGACGGTTTCGCTCCAATCTAGTTTGGTCCAGAAGCTTCTGTCTATCTCTCTCCTTCGAGCTCCGACCTCCTAAGTCAACACGTTTCCGAGTCGTTGGATCACCAGAGAAGAACATCCTCTCCTACTCAGCTAACTCACGCCCTAATTCCTAACACAATTAATATCGATCACACTGTGTAATTCAAGCTCTGAAAATCGATCGAAGCTTGAAAATGCTTGATGCAAGGCCTGTGTTTATAAATTTACCTATAATCCGATAAAATTTAAGAAGAGATCGATGAAGTGAAATAATTAGAAAAGAAAAGAGAGAAAAGAGAGGAGATAGTACGTACGTTCTACTGGAAAAGAGAATGGAAAATTTGTATTTGGATGGAAAGAAAAATCTAGGAAATGAGAAGGATAGTTTAAGAAGAAGGCAAGTTACAAGAATTTTTTCTCGCGCTTTTTCTCTCGCTTTTATTTGGCAGAGCAGCGAAGTTGAAGACGGGACAAGAAGTTATAGCGCAAAAATTTGGCCGTGATTCTTACCGGTCAATTGTGTGCTGTGCTCCAGTTTACTGCCGTTTCGTTTTAATTTCAAAACGAAACGACAATCCAAAGCATTGAATGCTTACGGAGTTTATAAGGTTTTATTTATTTATTTTAATTGAGCTCTTACTAAATTTGTTTATAAATAATATGAGAATTTAAAAAATATAAAATTTTACAACAATCTAACTTTTTTTATTCATGATTCGAACATTGATTCAGATTTTTATTTTTTTTTTGTAGTAAAGGTATACAAATATAAGATGTTGTACAAAAGGTATTCGTAATAAGTTGGTTGATATTTAAATTGCAAATGGTAAAAGTTTTGACTTTGTTTATAATTGATTCAATTTAATTATAAATGGTTAACTATTAGACATAATTATGTGAAAAATAATCAAAAAAAAAATCCATAAACAACTACCTGTATTAGTATTCCATAATTAGATTATAATATAAAATGACAAATAAATTGATATGATGTATGCAAATAAATTTATTTCTTACAATATTTAATCTTACTTTTAATGTTACATGTGCGTAAAATATATATTAGTAGCTGTATTAAAAACAATAGCTACATACAATTTAAAAGTTTGTGTATTTTTAGTATACTTTTGGCACATAATTAAAAATTTATCAATTATATATATATATATATATATATATATATATATATATATATATATAGGAGACTTAGAATTTGATTCTCATCATAATTTTACTATTATAGCGGAAATTTCATTGATCTAGTTATAATATTTAAAGGAAAAATTATTCAAATTATATTAGTCTATATCATTTTAATTTCAAAAAGTGATCTAAATAGGTTTGTTCACCAACTTAATAACTAAAATTCAATAATTGCTATTAAATCACAAATAAAAAAATTTCATAAAATATTTATTTTTAAATTTTTAAAATTTGTCTTTGAGGAGATTAAAAAGTTAAATTTAATACAATACATAAAATCCACTCATAATATTACCTTACAATTTTATTAAAAAAATTATATTATTTTCACTCATTTAGTTTTTTTTTTAGGAATAAAAAGAAAAAAAAAAAAGCTTTCATATTGTGGAGACAACAGATATTTACATTAATTTTTATACATTTTTAAATGCAAATTGATTAAGTTAATACAATATAATGCACATCTAATAGAAATTATTGAATAATTATTTAAAAAAGAAAAAAGAAACACACCTATATTTTTTTTTTTCCAAGGACTTTTTAACCGACATAATGAGTCTCGGCCGCCAAAAAAGAAGCAATAAGAACTTGGCCCAAGTCCAAGAGAGAAAAAGATAACAAAGTTTAGATGTTAATCTCTTTGGGCTCTTATGTCAAAAAAGGGTTGGGCCTATTTTTGTGGGTTCAGAATAAAAAGGGGCCTCCTCCAAAAATCTGACAACTCACAAGGGAATATAGTTCTTAACTTGTTGTTTGAGGCTTTGAGCTTCCCTTTATAATAAAAAAAAAAAAAAAAAAGACACTTTGTTAATGAGGTTCAAAGCCTATTAATTAATCAAATCAAAGAATAAAATGCATAGAAAGTTCTACAAAAATTTAAAGAATATATAGAAGTCCAACCTTATTAATGTCAAAGGAAATTAGGTGCCGCTGCAAATTTATACTTCATAGAGTGCTCTATTCTAATTCTGCGAACTTAAAAAATGTTATCATTAGATTTTGAGGTTTATCATTCAAACTGTGAAAATGCTTATTGAGCTGACTCCTGCCTTACCCACTTAAGTTTATATAACTGCTAGTTGACATTTTTAGTCTTTGATGTGGATAATCAAAACTTAATTGGTTTTGACTAGCTAATCTTGTTAATCTGTTAAAGAAATCTAATTAGCCAAATAAGTGTTAGGTTATTATTGTATGGTTTATCCACCTAATATTGAAATTGAATGAACCTATTTCACTTTTATTCTCAATTTTTTATTTTTAATTAATAGTTATGTGATGTTACAGGTTAATTTTCATATATCGTATTAAATTCACTTATATAATCATACCAAATATAAATTATTTAATTAAGTTGAAATTAAAAAATTTATAAATACAAAAATTCATTTATTTTATAATACGATTCCAATGATCGAATATTAGTAATAAAAAAAATATGTTTTATCAATTCAGTAAATCTTTCAAATTCTTCCTTATTCAAAAAGGAGTTGGTAATTTAAGATTTAAAAAGTTTAACATACTATTAAGTATTAAAATTGTTAAATTAGTGATTGGAGTTTTTTTATTATTATTGTTTGAAAACTACTATAGCCTATAGGCAAATTGTTTTTCCCATTTAATTTATAATGTTATTAATTAATAGTGATAGTCTAGATATTTGCAATGCAAGTAATACTTTAATTTGATATAAGCATCCATTGTTGACAAGCAACTAGGCAGAACACACGAATGGAACGGTCTTACCAAGATGGCTTTATGGTCTATTAATTACACTAATAAATATAATATATTTATGTGTGTATATATATAGGTGTTGAAACTTTAGATCACAATTATAAAACGCACGATGGCTTTAATATATAATTAGTAGCTTTCTAAACCTGTTGTTTGCTAGTGTTTCTAGCCTCTTTTTTTTTTTTTTTTTAAAGGGGGCTAATCTTTTAAAAATGTTATCTAATAAACCTTTGCATAACATGCAAAGCACAATGGCTAGTAGCATTTCACACCATGAATAGTAGAAAATGGAAATTGTAATATAATAATATAATTTTATTTTATTGGGTTATATATATATTCTAAATGGTGCATGAATATAAAATTAATTATGTGTAAAAAGAAAATAAATAAAGCACAAGGGGCCTAAGAGAGCTGAATATAGTTTCAACTTGATCCATTATATTGGTTGTGCTTTAGCCAACAGAATGTCTCAAAATTTGGGAGATAAAACAAAGAAAGCATGTTCGAACCATTTGCTTTTTTTCTGCTTTTGGAGGCAAATGTAATTTAATTGTTTCAAGTTCAAAAGAATCAAAAACCCTTTTTTCTAGTTGTGGTTAATTTAATTTAACAATCATTATTTCCAAGAATTAATTGCAGCCCTTGTTTGATTATGCATGCGCGAGCTTTGCCTGGTGAATCACTTGCTTGACGCTTTTCTGTCTCTACCACAAGATAAAGTTACATATTTTATCAAATTTCATCATTATCAACCAAATAACAACAAAAGATGTACAAATTCTTAATAATATTCAGGTGCAAATCTAAAAAATTTTATGAGTGGGACAATATATAAACTTTAGGGATTTTAATTTTTCAGTTGGAGCAAAAATAAAATATAAATTAATTTAAAAAATATTATTTATTTTAACTATTTCATAATCATATCTAATTTCATCTGTCTTATTAATTTATTTAAAATAATGAAGGATTTTCATTAATATGAAATTTTAAAAATGAAAAGATTATAAACCGCTACATAATAATAGTAATATTCAAATAAAAAGAAAGTTAGACACCACTGAATTAACTGGTTTGCTTTCAAAAAATAGCCCTGCTCATACATTCATGATCACACATTTATACCTTTTTCTTTTTAAATGAAAAAAAATTGTGGTAATTTCAATACGTGCGTATAATCCCTTACACGTACACAGATTTTTCTGATGTTAAGAGCCTAAAATATTTAAATTATAAGTAGGGATCTGTTATGAGTTTAATTAATATAAAAACTAATTTTCTAGACAGAAAAATTAACAAAACAAAACAAAAACAAGGCGGCAACACGTGATGTTTAATTCATTTGGAAATATATATACTTTACATAGCAAGTAGCAAGAGTTCATCATTAAAATAAATATAGCCCCATTTAACCCAAAATAAATTGAAAAAGAAAACCTTAATTTTTTTTATAATTAATAGTTGAAGTTAAATTAGATTTTTAAAATAACAAAAAAATGAATTTAAAAATTTTCAATTAACTAAATGAATTTTTAATTTCATAATATTGAAATTATTTTAAAATTACAAAATTTAAACTCAAAACACACATTTAAATAATATAATTTAATAATAAGTATATTTATCACCTAGATAATTGATCAAAGTATTTGAATATTTCCTATTTAATACAAAAATAAAAATAATAATAATAATAAAAAAAACTTCAGCCAAATCAACCACAATTCTTCAACTAACTAAAAAAATAATACGTATATGTATAATAAAGTCTATAAACTCGTATATAATGAATTTATAAGTAAATAAATGTTAAAATTTTTATATAATATTAATTGGTTTGTATTAAATTTTCTCCAATACAATTTGGTTTGTCTTTAGATTATTTGTCTTTCAATCAAACTTAAACATGTGTTAGGAGATTTAACTTGTTTGGAAGATCTATATACCATAATAAATTCCATTGACACATGCATATATACGTAGATTTATAAGTAATTTGTGCAGTTGTCTAGTTATAAATAAGGCTATGAATTTTAATTTGATATCAAAATTTTTCATGTCCAAATGAATTGGATTCTAAGTCTCATGTTTATGCTCTTCTAATTTGGATTGAAGAAGAAAAGATGTCAGTCATTCCATATTTAAATAGTCTAATTATATTTGAAGGGAGTAGTTTGAATCGAAAAAGAAGAAATATCAATTAGTTCATTTGTAACCAATTTGGCTAGACTTAAGAGCGTCTGTTGAAAAATAATTATTCTTAATGATTTATAAATGAGTAAGTATTAAATTTAATACAAATTAATTTATTTTGTATAAATAAATTCTAAAATTCACTCGCTTATAGGTTCACATATATTTTTATATATGTAATTTTGTACATACCCATACACACACACATATATTTATAAATATGTAAAAATTAAAATTTATTTGTATAAAATCTATTAGTTTATATTTGATCCAATAGCTGTTGAATTTATGAAATTAATTTTTTATTATTTGATGTGTATTTCGTGGAAATTTATTTGAAATTTTTAATCCTAATTACAGCATGGATTAAGGTTTGTTAATTAATTAATTATTTACTGTTACCAAATTTTGTTTCTTTTGCTGACTTCAAAAGTATTGCAGTCACGCTTGCCAATCATCTAGATTATACCTTAAACATTAAAAAATGGGGCCATTTAATCTTCATAATAAATAAGAAAAAGTATGGACTATTTAGCTTACTTGACCGTGCAATTTTTTTACAAAAGACATTTAATTCATTAAATTAAACTAATAAATTTACAATTCAATACGAATAAAAAATAGAGCAAAAATCAAAATTTTCCTATACAAACTTATCTAACTCTTCTTGAAATATAGAACTTATAAGCATTATAATTAAGTAACAGATTAAACATGTAACATCACACAAATTGCCAAACGACATGACTTCGCAATTAACAGTATAAAAAAGTTGCTATTTGGGTTTCTGAATAAGCATAAGCATCTAGATGGATGCATAATAATTAAAGAAAAGTAGTAAAATTAATCATGAAATAATATAGGGGATTTGACTATTTAAAACTGGGAAGTAACAGAACAAAAGACTAGTCCTTTTACAACGTGGACCTGAAAACTTTGAGGTTCCATTGAATCTAGACAATATACAAGAATTTAATAATTATTTTCTTTATTAATTTTTTAATCATATCTCTCACCTTAAAATTCATGCTCTTATATACACGTTACAATCTTAATCAGCACATATCCATTAACGTCAATAATTTCATCACTATTATCGTCATTTTCTTGTAAATTTCATCGTCATTTTTCTTTACTTTATTTTTTCCCTTTTGCTTAGAAATTTCATACTCATTTTCATTCTTAATATTATATATATATATATTATTATCCATTATAAATTTCAATTTATTATCAGACCAATATTTAATAGATAATTAAATATATAAATTATAAAGTATAAATATATATATATATATATATATATATATTTAAATTCGTCCAAAAGTAAAATTTTATTTTATTAAATGTATGAATTAATCAGAAAAATATCTCTAACAAAATCAGAAAAAGAATGTCAACGTGTAACGTGCTAATAATGTATTTCTCTGTAGCAATGTGATAATGGTGGATATGGGTTTTGGATTAATGGTCCCCCCCCCAAATTGTTTCTACTCCTCCAAAATTATACGTCTTGATCAATGGCATTGGTTATGGATATGATTTATATCAATATACAAAGGAAATGACAACTCTAATAATTGTTCTTCAAATGGTCAATTTACTACGAGAAAACGTAACTTTGGACGGTTAACTAATAGAGATCCTCATATCTTGCTGTGTTTGTTCACATGTCTGACTTTAAGAAATCAACAAAAATATAACATTTCTAATTAGATACGTCAAATGCATATTCAATCAGGGTAAAAATTTATCTTATATATTTAATTAATAAGTGATTAAATATTTAAATTAATATAATTTTTTTTTTCTTTTTATTCAATGAAAAGACATTAATATATTTTTTTACTCTATATATTCGTATTTTAATGAACTGATATATACACTAGGTGTAAATAAGTATTTTTCACAAATTTATTATTATTATTATCATTATCTTTTTTTTTGGTTTTCAGTTATTCTCCACCATCTAAAACATGTATACGTGAACCAGTAGCTAGTTAACACCATCATCACTAATAAATTATTTCTATTTGCCTACTTATTTGTGGGTAGAGTAACCTTAACATTTAACAATAATAATTATGATCTTACTTAAGAATAAGGACTACTACCCAATATAAATCTTAATAAAGAGACCTACCCCATGAAAATATCAATTTCAAAGGTCCTAAAAAAAAAGACCCGCTTCTCACCTGAAAGGTCACCACTCATCACCACCAACCTGGCTAGCTAAAGTAGGTTTTTGTTAATTAACCAAAAATAAAATCAAAACTTTGGTGAATGGTCCCCTTCGTAACAGTCAATTAAACATGTGTCAATATTAGGAGCGGCAATGAAATACGTGTTTATGCCATGTCATCTTTCGTATCAGATCTCCTTCTCCATTTCCGTTAATGTGTGAATTCTGACTTGGAAAGATGGGGAAATATATGTAAATAAACACTCTTTCTCCTATTCAACCAATCGAAACTAATCCAAAATGATTAAATTTAAGTAAATTAATTATAAATTTTTGCATACTGGGAGCAACCCCACGCTAGTCCAAAAATAATAATAATAATATATGTATATCACAATTTAATTAAATTTTAATATATATGTTATAATAAGTCGGTATTATGAGTTAACTTTCATAAATCTGTACTAAATCTACCTACAGATTATTCACACCATGACTTAGAAGATTTTGAAAATAAAGATAATCTGGTCAATATTTAAATGAGTAAACTCTTTTAACAATCAAGCAAAGTTTTGAAGTTAGAATAATTGATTATATATTTACGTTTTGTTTGGATGTATGAATTTTTAAATTTTAATTTTAAATATTATATTTTTAATTTATATTTAAAATTTATAAATTTTTTATTTGAAGAGTGTAAAAATTTTGAAATTTTAGATTTTAAATTTAAAAATAAAAATTAAGTTAAAAGTAAAGATAATAAATTTAAAATAATTAGGTAAAAAGAATATTTAAAATATATTAAAATATAAATTTCACATTGATTAAATATAATATGTTGAATGAGTTTATATATAATTAATAGTTAACTTTTGAGGTTAGTTCTCTTATAATTATATAAATTTTCAATATTTATAATAAAATATTAAATATTAAAAAAATAATATATTTCATAAGGTATTTAAATAAAAAAAAATTCACTTAATTTTGATAATATAAACAACAGATTTAACTCAAATCCAAATCCAAGATTTAAATTCTTGTCATTCAAACATATTATTAAATTTATTTGATTGCAAAATTTAATTTTAATAATTATATAAACTGAAATAAAAATAATTAATTTCATAAAAATTAGTAATTAGATGAATCCATCCAGAGTTCAAGACAAACATAGTTACGTATACTAAATAGAAATGGCAAAGACTAAGGGAATAAAATTGCTTACTTTAATCCTAAAACTTAACTTTAAATGAAGGCATGCGCAGTGTAGACGAGACATTCGTGGTCGTCGTTTTCTGGATTTGCATTGGCGGCTCTTTATCATTCTTAGCTGAAATACATATCTATATATACATAATACTGCTAATTACATGCAAATTAATGATCAATTTAATTATTAACTCACTTGGATCCTAATTAATAAGTTTAATATTAATGTATTTTGGTAGGATAAATGTTTGATTATTTCAAAGAACAGCTGGTCCTGTTCACATCAAATGTTTAATAAAACTTTGGTGATTTTTCAATATATATTTATTTTTCATAAATCTTAGGGGCAGTGTCACTTCTCACCCAGGATCCACCATTGTATATCCTCGTACTTTTAAAGTATTTTTTTCATACCTATGGTTAAATTTTTTATTTATATATATAGAGAGAGAAAATATTAAGTAAATAAATATCCACAATACATATTAAAATATTTAATATTATTATTATTAAAAAATTAAAATTAATTAATTAAATAATAATATATCATTATATATTAAATTTTTAAATTTTTATATTTTCAAGTAATACGAAATTATCTTAATATATATAAAAAAATGCAAGACTTCGGAAAACTTTGATTTGAGGCTTCCCAACAAAATGTTAAGGTTATAATCAGTTGCTCTAATTGACAAAATGGATATATTAATTTTCAATTGAAAAAAGAATAAATAATAATAATTAAGACACTAATTAGAGCAATTGATTAAGTTTCGGATACATTCAATTTAGACCAAGAACCGTGTGGCCACGCAAGTAAGCGGCTAGGCCTGACAGGGAAAACGCGGAAAGCATCTATAATCTATTGAAATTGAACATATATTAATCTAATATGTTTAAGGTTGTCCCAATATTAATTAATCAATTAAAATAAAAATTAAATTACTGTGGTTTATATGTATTTTGATTAATTAAAGGTTAAAAATGATTTGAAATTATATCTTTTTTGTTTTTGCCTGTTTTTGTATTTGTTGCAAATGGGTTCAAGTGCAATGGATATTGCATAATTTCTTATGGCCAGCTTTTTCATTGAATTGTTCAATTGTAAGCTGAAATTTTCTAACAAGAAATACGCTCGTCAAAGATGGATAATTATTTTTTTTATACCTAACATAATACTTCTTTAGACACAAGAATAAAGATAAACAAATAAAAAACTAAATATGCTTTCTTTTTCAAATATAGGTCAAAAAAATAAATGGTGATGATAATTAAAAAGGGTTAAATTACACTTACAAATCCATGTTTGGGTCAAAGACGCTTCAGCTTAAGAAGAACAAGTAGAGAATATATATTATAAAATAAAAATATTAATTATTTAACTTGTAAATTAAAATTATCATAATAACTAATTGATTAAAGAGAAGGCTATAAGGTAGCTAGTTGCTGAACTTGGAAGACGTATATGAAGTATGAACACCGTCCAGTAGAAATGTCAACTCCATTAACCCTTAAAACCCGCTTAGCTTTTGACAAAATTTAGTTGTAGGAAAACAATGGACACTGTTACTCTCATCTATCTAAATTCTAAACTAATTTGCTTTATATACATTACTTCTCTCAATTTATATTCTTCTTTCTTGGTTATTGGGCTTTAATTGAAAATAATAATTAATTTAATTATTTAAAGCTGAATTCTTGCTTATTATGATAACTTATAAATTAAGATTTTTCTATTTATTTATTTTTTACATTTTTAATTGTTATATGAGAGTAAAATAGAATAATTCTAACTTCATTTTACAATTTATATATATAAAATAAATTATTTATTTATGAGTTAGATTTAAATTTAAAAAAATTAAAATTTTAAAATTTAATTCGTCTCACTTATAATTTTCTTTATAAATTAAAACTCACAATTCTTCACACAAAGTGGATTAATATGCACCACTTTCTAAAGTCACCTCTTTTTTGTTTTTGTGATGGGATGGTAAGTACTATAAATTCCATTTTAGAGCTAGACTTTTGAACTTGTCTGGCCATTGCTGGAGGACTCTTAAATCCTAAAATATTAATGTTTCAACTGTTGTTACTTGGAAAATTTGGACATGTCAACAACGGTATATAAATATAAATAATAATTGGTTACAAAACCAAAGATACTTTCTATACTCCACTATTATTGTTTAAAAGCTAGGATTCACATTCAAAGGAGGAATAAGAGAAATTATTATTATTATATATTTTTAATGAGTGCTCTTATTGACAGCTTATAAAATAATTATATTTAAAAAATATTAATAAATTAATATAAAAAAATAACTGAATGAAAAAGAAAAAAAATATTGATAGAATTATATTTTATTATAATTATTATCATTTCAAGTGATTGATCAAAATTTTTATTTTTTATTTATTTATTTTATTTTTAAATTTATTTATTTAATATTATTTAAATTTTCAATTTTAAGACACTCGTTACAAAAACAGATTATTATATATAAATAATGATGGGATATAGTTAAGTGGTAGGTTCTAATTAATTAATTGTGGGTTCATATGTGATTCATTGTTTTTTGTTTTATCCCTCAATTTGTAATAATAAATCTTCAAAGAATGACACATTATTCCTCTTTTATATAGTAGGGGACATTGACAATTTCTTGCTCAAATTGGGTAAAGCAGCTATAAGTTGTTTCAATTCATGCTCTGTCAATTTTGTTTATTTTTTTTTTGGAATTATGTCAGTAATTGTATGCAAATTTGCAGCTTCTTTCTAGATTGCATAATTCTTTAATAATGTAAATTAATTGTAACGAAGTCTTTAAGACAACAAATTAAATAGAACAAGTACAATTAATTATTCTTTTTGCATCGTTATTAATGGAGTAATTATGTAATTTTTTTTAAACTGCAGAATATTTTTAAATCAACTTATACGTCTACTAAAAAAATAAATCCTTTACATTACAAATAAAAAATAAAAAATAAAAGTTTATATTTTTTTTTATATAAAATGATACATAAATTAAGTACATACTCGTAACTTTTCTATATAAGATACGAGTAATAATATTACATTAAATTGACGAAAAACTAAATTATTTTTTAAATCTTATTCCACAATCCACATGTGCATCAACAAGTTAGCCTTGTATGGAAAGGAGAATAATAGAATATGAATTTTCTTGAATTTAATATTTAATTTAATGGAATATACGTGCTACTTTTAAATATTTCTTTAATTTAAGTTAAAATGCCAGGAAGCGTAGTGATTCCAATTATACGTAAAGTATGTTTTGCTTATATTTGATGAATATATTAGTTTAATAAAATAAAAATATATATAAAGTAAAAATTTAATATTGCCATTTTTTTACTGATTATAAATAAATAAATTATATTAATTAAAATATTTAATTACTTATTTATTTAATATATAAAATAAGTTATATAATTAACGTAGGTAAAAATTTATAAATAATTTATCCATTATATCTTACAGCTGCAACCACATACATATCAATTACTTTGGTTAAAATATCTAATATATTACTTATTGATTTAGAAAAAAAAATTATCTACGTTGAATGTAAGAGCTTATTTCATACATTTAATTAATAAATAATAATATATTTTAGTTAATATAATTTTTTTATATTTTTTTAATAAAAATATATTAATATTTATTTTTATTTAATTTATTTTTATTTTATTGGACTCGTGTATACACTTAATATTGATAAATATTTTTTATTAATTTAATATATAAAATAAATTATATAATTAAACTCCATTTGATTTAACTATTCGTAACAGCTGTTAGCTGATAGTTGGTGATTGATAGCTGGTGGTTTATGACTGTTACCTAATAGTTGAATATTGTAGGTATTTAATAAAATTATTATTAAATAGTTGTTATTATATTCAATGAAATTAAAAATAAATATTAATATTTATTATTTTTAGAGAATAATTCAGTCTTTTTAATTAAAAAAATATAATTTTTTTTAAAATTAATTTAAAATTTTTACAAACAATAACTGTTTAACAGCTATCTAGCAGTTAACCGCTATTAGTAATCAAACGATACGATGCAATTATTAAAAATAAAAGATTTAATTGTTAAAAATAAAAAATCTAATAATTATATTAAATTTTTTTTATCAAAACTCAATTAATATAGATAAAAATTTAAAATTAATATATAAATTATTTATCCATTATATCTTGCTGCTGCAACCATATACATATATAATTTATAAATCTTTTTTTTTTCCAGTACTCATAATTCCAGTGGGTCATGAGGTGGGGCTGTTTCAAAGCCGCAAGAGAAATGACTTTGCTAGTAGTGAAGCACGTGCTAGCAAGGTATTAGAGTTTTGTTATTTTATTTATTTATTCAATTATTTTTTTGGTGATATTAATTTTCTTTTTTTTGGTCTAGACTAAAGTTTCCTTTTTGGGAGTACAGATAATGTAGAATACATCTACCTAGAAACTCTCCACTAATACAAGCAAAAAAGCCCTTCCACACCATACAGTAAGCATATTCTACATATTATGTGTAAAAAATTACTCTAATTTTTTTATTTATTAAAGATATAAATATCACATAAATTAAATACAAAATATTGAATGAATATATATATATAATTAAACTTTTTAATTTCAATAATTAATTTTTAAAATTAATATTTTTAAAAATACATAAACTCTCAATATTACCAATAATTTTCATATAAACTTCATAAAAATTATCATATCTATCATTATTTATTTCAACTCGAACACTAAAATATTAAATGGATAGCACAATAAATCTATGCACTGCTAACAAAATCAAAGTAAAAGTAACAAGTAAATCAATGATTTTTGTAAAAAAAAAAAAAAAATGTTGTGCGCTTATTAAATAAGTATTAAAATATTTATATTTGTGTCCTTATTAAAACGAAGTACTATAAAAAAAATATAGAGATAATTTTGCACAAATATATTGTGCTAAGTAAAGTGATAAAGATGTGGTAGTAAGTTTAGCAGTTTTCATGTATTATTCTTTCATTTTAATTTTTGGTTCTTATTATTAATTTTCTAAATACAATATTAATGTAGAAAATAATATAAAGATGCAATAACTAGAAGTTTGAAAATAATATAAGTTAATATCCAAAAAATTGTAAAGTGGGATTGATGTTCCAGTTTCTTGATTGATAGTTTGTCTCTCTCAACAAGTGCCCAATATAATGGTTTGTTTGAAGATAGGTAAACGGTGCTGTACATCCCTGAAAACGACACACTCTTTCTGTGATCGTAAGTTGATATATCTCTCTAACCATCCACAAATCACAACTCACCAAATTGCCTATAAGTAGCCAATAATCATGATGGCTGGAAAAGTTTCTGAGTAACTCTTATGCCCTCGAGGTCCCAATTTGTGAACAAGGGTAGAAAATTTCATTTATCATGGCCAATATGCAATTTCTTTAGGGAAAAAAAGAGTCTTTTTTCGGTATAATTATGCACTTTTAAAATAATATGCAATTAAGCTACATTAATGCGTCAATATTTTTATTTTCTTTTAAAGTTTTCAAAAAAGAATAGACCCAATTGACAAGTAATTGATCACAATTCAATTTTAAAATTAACTTATAAAAAAAATTTATTATAAATCTCCTAATCTTGATATAGATATGGGATATATTTTCAACTGCATTAAAAAAATAAATTTAATATGATATGTAAAAATTAATTCGTATATTATTTCTTATTTAAATTGAAAATAATATAATGAAATAAATAGAAACTAAATTATAAAACAATATCAAAATCTCTCCCTACTTGTATTATAAGATAAACAATAATTAATCTATGAAGATGTACATAAATATAAACATTTGTATGTATGAACAATAATAAAAAAATAATTATACAAATTTATGAAATTATAATGAGGTATTAGAAATGTTGGAAATATATATAATTACGTAGTACTAACCTTAAAAATTAATTATAGAAATTATAGAATTTAATTATATACATGCTTATTCAATATTTTATATTTAATTCATATGAAATATCATATCCTAATATGAAAAAAAAATATAATTAAAGATATATTCTGCTCTTTCTGTAAAAGTAACTTGATTAAAGAGTTTGGATTTAGCGGAAAACAAAAACATATATAGATCTCTAGCACTTAATTAAATAATTAACCTATCTTTCCAATAGACACTCAATTATATCTCAACAAGATACTCATTAGCATCATTAATTAATTAATAAGCAAGAGTTCTGTAATCTGTAGGCCTCCACGACCACACCCCTTTTTTTTATCTTTAAACCACAGCAGCACTTCCCTGCATACACACATGCACTTTCTCAAGTATTGGTTTGTCGTTCACACCTATAATTAATGACCATTTTTAAATTATACTTGTGGATTGGAACCACTAATTAAGTTCTCACAATAAATGGATATTGAGGTATGTGATTACCATATCATATGGGCCCTCTTCCTTTCTATTTGATTATATTTAGTTTAGATGTTTAGTGCGTGGGTTCCCTTTCTTTTTTTAGGTTGCAATGATCATTTCCTTTATTTTTGCTTTACAATATGCTAATATTAAGTCTACCTATTACCTATTAGCTAGTAGTATGTGTTTAATGAATTAAAAAAATTTATAAAAAAAAAAATTCGATATTTAAATTCTCAATTTATTACGAATATTTAAAAATAAATATTCGATCAAAGCATTATTTATTCAATAATATTAATTTGGATTGTATAACAGTTTGCCATGTGGAAATAAATTTTTAATAAAAAAAAAAGGGAAATTAATTATCTATCTATATCCAACTAAGAAAAAACAAAGAAAGATTTTAAAATAGAAAGATGTTCCCTACTATAAGGGACAAAACAAGGTATTGGATGCTGAGACATACCTTAAAAGTATTATATGAAATGACAAGATCAAGCAATAAGCAAGGAGAAGTATAATTAATACTTGCTCTTTTTGTTTTTTTTTTTTATTTTTTTAGTTTATACAATCAATTATCCTCATCAAAATGTCTATAGTTTTTTAATGAGCAAGTGCATGCCACAACATTATTTATTTATTTATTATAATTTTTTTTTTTATTGTAGTTCTCAGCTTCCCACAATAAGTGTTTAATAGGAGGATATTAAGTGTATATGTATATATATATATAGAAACCTATCACTTACTAAAGTTGCATATATAATCATAAGGTGGACCATGGGGTTCTCAAAAAATATATAACTTGTTCTTTTGTTATAGAAAAGCATAAATAATTGTTTTGATTGATAAATGTATAAGCTCTTGATATTATTATTTATTATAATTCAACTTTGGAATCAAATTATTATAAAGGTAATTTTTCATGATTCTTTTAAACTCTTATTTTGTTATTATTATTTAAATTGTTATTGAAAAAATATGTTATTTAAATTATTAAGTAAAATTTCTTAATATTTATTTTTAATTTTAAGAGTTGATTTAATTCATAAAGTAAGTCTACTTATCATTATTTTATTAATTAAAATTTAATTTTTAATATTAGCTAGCAATAAGAACTCAATATTTGAATGTATAAATTAAATATAAAAGTGCGTGGACTCGTTTAGAAAGAAATATTAATTTTATTTTTTAAGATGAATTATACATATTTTAATCATAAAAATTTTAAACATTGAATTAAGATTTTCAAAATTACTTTTCCAATAATATTTAAATATATTTTTAATGATAAAAAAGTATCCATATTTCAAAAATTATAATTTAAATATCAATTACTAAAATACTTGAGTATTTACAAGAAAAGCCAACTTTTTAAAAAATTGAAAATATAAATCCACTTGTAATGTTAAAAATTTCATATTGAAAATGTATAAAATAATAAAGGGCATATAAGTGGTAAAAATCAATTATCCATATGATTAATTTTAGTTATTTTAATAATAAAATTCGATTATTAAAAATTTGACAGTTTTAAATAAACTAATCAACTTAAAATATATAAATATATATCACTTTGTTAATTTTTAATTAAATAAAAAAATAAATAAAATATAATTTGCAAAAACTGATCAAATATAATATTATCCACTTACAATTACAATTGAAAAAAAAAATGTGATTAATATTATTTTCGTGACTCATTATATACATATGGAGAGTGTCGGTTCTTAGAGACTTAGTTTAATTTGGTTTAGTTTACTGATATTGTAAAGTGTAGTAGATGGTGACTGGTCAGGGTTTGATCATGTTTCAGGCCCCTACAATTTGTAGTGTTTCAACCTTTTTATTTTTATTTTTATTTTTATTTTTATTTTTTTATGGCCGTGCCACTCCCACTGTACCGACATAATTAATTAAGGTTGGTCATGGGGACGGTCCATGACAAAGTAATGTAAATGGAATATATAGCTCAACATTTTATTTTTAATTTTAATTTAAGATTTAATATTATGAAATCAAATCTAATTTAATCAGTTCATATATATATATATATATATATATATATATATAAACACAAAATCTGTCCATGCATGGCTTTGCAACAGATCAAAAGGAGGAAGATAAAAAAAGGTTTCAATTTGTAGCAAGATTCGAATTATTTAAAGTGGATAATAATTTACTCCAATTGTAGGTAGAGAATATATAAAATAAATGATAATTTTATTATTCTTTTTTTTCTTTTTTCTTTTGGAGCGCTTTGGCAGTGGCAAATATTTAAAAATAGTAAAAAAAAAAAGATTTAATATTAATTTATAAATTAATTGATTAATTAGATTTAATTTTAATATTTATTTAAAATATTTAATTAAAATATATTTTATTTAATTAAATTAAATTTTTATCCATTGATCGACAGTTAAGATTTATTTTAAAATTCAGATTTTATCATATTAGAATCGCAAATATCTATTTTTAAAAATAAAATAAACTGTTGAGATTTTTTAAAATTTAAATTTTTGAGGGTAGATAGTCAAAATTTAAAGATAAATCTCAATTATTTATTTTACTAACATAAGAATCTTCGGATTCTTGAGAATCTTTTGCTATTTCCCTCTATAAAAATTCCTTAGGATTCATTTAATGAATAGGTGTATATTTGTAAAGATGTGAATTTAAATTTACACTCTAGATAAAAAAATCTTAAGAAATTAATATAATTGTTAAATATAAATTTTTTTCATTTCAATTTATCTAAATGAAAATCTATACTCATCTAAAATTTTATGAATATATGAATTCTTTTCTTTAAATCTTTCATATTAATTAAATGGTTAATTACTATAAAATTTTTATAATTTTTTTAAATTATATTAAATAGTTTATATATTTCTAAAATTATATAAAATAATATTTATATTTTGTTTTTGTTATACAATAAAGTCATTCCGTCTAATTTTTCTTCTTTTTTCATTAATCAAAATACAAAAAAATAATTTTTAATTAAAATATTTATTTAAAAATCCAAAATATCCCACCCCAATGACAAATTTCAACTTTTCTGTAAAACATACTTACAAATCTATAATTTCCACTGTGGAGTTTACGTTGCTCAAAACTACAATGTTCCCGATATCAAGAAGCTCGCCACCACTGGACTCTTCATGGCAAGGCTCAAATTTATGAAGAAGATAAATTAAAAACCCAGTTGGTTTTTTTTTTTTGTTTTATAAGTCGTTGCTTGACTGTTTTTATTTTAATAGCAATGGTGGTTTTAGATGTTTGCGGATCTGTATCTGATGTTCATTTTTTATTTTGTATATTTTTTGTAGATTTAATTTTAGATTGATTTCTTTTTTTTTACAGATTTTTAATTCATAAGTTTCAAAAAGACGATTTAAATTAATTATCTAAATATTCATAAAATTATTTAATATTTTTTAAATTTTAAAATCATGTTAAATATTTATTTTAAGTAAATTTTAAATTCTCTTAAATCTTTGGAAGGATACAAGAATGCAACAATTTAATGAGGTTTTCCGTCTCTTTGGCAATGAATGCATTCAATTAATTCCACTAAAATGGCAACCATACATTGTGAAATAGTAACTACTAAAAACAAAAAAATTTCAAGGTGGAATTTTTTATGGTTTTAAATCATTGAAGCATAAAATTAAAGGAAAATATGAATTAGTTTTATCATATAGAACTCATTTGAGGAGGAATTATAATTTTAATATATGCGTAAATTAGTATAAAAATATTTATCATCTAATATATTTAGAAAGTATTTGAATCTATTTAAAATATATATGAAATGCTATTTTAAAATTTAAAAATATTAAATAAAATATTTTGGTGATTAATTTAAAATGTCGTTTTGAAATTTAAAAAAAATAAAAAAAATTTAAATTAGATATAATAATTTTGTTTGAAATAACATTTTTAAAATTCTGTTTTCAAAATATAATTTCTACCCAAACACTCTCTTATATAGTCGTTAGATGAATAAAAAATTATTTATTATTTCTTTTATTGATTAGATTCTTATTATAGTTTGAATTTACAATAAAGAAAGTTAATTGAAATCTTTCACCCATTTAAATATTTTTGAAATTATTAAATGAGATAAAATAAAGAAAAGATGGGGACTAATATTCATATAACTCAACTTTATTGCGCAATAAAACCAAAAAAATAAATATAAAAAAATTTGTTAAATTAAGCATGACAATTGAAGTACTATGAAATTAAAATTTATTGATATATTTATCAGTTTAGAATAATGATTCCTAAATTTTCCTTTCGTTTTGTCAAAGAAATTAGAGAGGAATTATCACTTTATACAAATAATAATAATGATGAGTTTGAACCATACAAAAATTTAATATGGTATTAAGAATATAATTATAATATGGTTAATTTGTTGTTGTTATATTTTTATAGAACGATATTTTTGTATGTGTTGTATTAATTATAAGAAAATATATTATAATATTCAAATTAATTAAGTATGTACTTATCAAATATATTTCTTGTATTATTATATTAGATTCTTAATTTCATATAAATTATAGATATCACTTTATAACTTTAATTAATTTATGGTTAATTTTTCATATTTTATTTTATAATTATTTCTCTTAATATTTTATAATAATTTCAAAATTTTATTCAACATATTCAAGAATAAATATTAATCTTTATATTTTTTTAAATTAATATCTATATTTCAATTAATATTTTCATAATTTTATGACGAAATTGTTATGGATAATGATTTAATTTTATTTTTTTTTTATAAAGGGTGTGTTTAGGTGTAAATGAAATTTTAGAAAATAGAGTTTTAAAAATGTTTTTTTAAAATAAATTGGCATGATTAACTTAAATTTTTTCTTTTTTTAAATTTCAAAATATTATTTTGAATTAATCTGTCAAACATTTCAAAATCTTATTTATTATTTTTTAAATTTCAAAACGACATTTGATATCTATTTTAAGGACATCCAAAGACCCTCAAAATAGAATGACGAAATGCCTACATTAGGCACATCTTAGAATAAGAGTGTGAATTGGTTCATCTTTTGTAACCATTGCTAAAGCGGTCCTAATACTATATGGTGATTCGCAACGTAATTATATACTAGAGTATTTCAATCAGTCATTGGCCCTCATTTCTTTTGCGGATTTTAATTGTATTTTTAAAAATATTTTAACAAATAAAAATTATTATAATATTTTGTAAAAATTATTTTATAATAATTATGAATATTAATATTAATATAAATATGAACCAAATTTATTATATATGGGTTAATCTAAACAAATAAAAATCTATTAAATTTATGAATATGCATAAACTTGAATTAAAATCTATAAAAATATAATAGCAAAATTTTTTAAGAAAATTTGTATAAAAATATATACACACACATTTGTCTTTTTGGCATTAATTTATGGAGTGTTGACTTGCGAAAAATAAATGCAAAATGGGGATATCAATTAAACACTAGCACTTGTTTTCAGAAAATAGATCAAGTGATAATGCATAGAGTGTTGCTTAATATCTCTCCTTTAATATCCCTTAAAAATGGGGATACCCATTTGATGGATTTTAATCACTAAATTGCTTCCTCAAAACAAACATGTTAGAAAAATTACTCCCTTACTATTAATTATACCGCTAGCATAGAGTAGGAGCAGGGGGGTGAGGAAAAACCGCGAAAGTAATTTAATATCATCAGCTTTATTCAAATTAAATTTTTGTTTAGTTTAATTTATTTATTTTTTAAATTTCATTCTATTCGATTTGATTTAATTTTTTAAAAAAATTAAAATAATCAAATCGATTAAATTATATATATATATAATAATTATATATGTATTTTATTAAAAAAATTAAAATAAATAAAAAATTAAATCGATTCGAATTAAAAAAATTTTATATTTTGATTTGATTCAAAACGAATCGGTTTATTAATCTCTAAATAAAAGTGAGTAATTTGAGTGGGGGAATATATAGCAGGTAATAGCTAGGTGTTAAGTCTATTGTGGGATGATCTATGCATGGAATAATGAAAGAAAAAATAAAAAAAATAATAAATTAAGTTTGATTCCATTAATGTTATTAATTAGATGTTATTATATCAACCCAATGAGGGATGTGGCAAAGTAGCATGGAAGAGAGTGAATAATAAAGTAAAAATTGGACCTTTTTATATAGAGTAGTCTATCGACAAAAATAATCCACGTGGCATTATTTAATTTATCGGTAATTCGTCGTTAAGTAAATTAGAAACATAAAGGACTCTCACATTCATTGTGCAACTTCTCCGATGGATTATCAATGGAAATAAATCTCTGCGACGTTGTTAAATTCGCCAGTAATCTGTGGTTATGTGACTTTAAAAATGTGATTCACTGTATCAAATTTATTATTTTCTCAATTTTTTTATCTATCATTTTAAAAATTTATATATTTATATTTTTAATTATCATTTTAAATTTTATAAAATAATATTTATCTATTTTTTCTTATTTTTTTTATAATATTTAATTAAAATATAATAACTTAATTTAAAATAAGATTAATAATATAAAATTAAATAAATTATTTTAATTTTAATTAATAAGTGTCTATCCATAATTTATTGTTTAAAATGATTTAAAAGTGCAAAAATCTAATACTTATGCTGCAAAAATTAGTGAACTTGTTTGAAGAAGGATTTGAAATTAAAATACAAAGATCATCTTAATTATTTTCTTAGAACATATTTATATTTATATTCAGAGTTTAAATATTTAGTGATTAAAGCCTACTCTTCCTTTCTTTCCTTTTTTATTTCTTTTTTAGAAAAAAAAATTACCCTAAAATTTCAGTTTATAATATTAAAAAAAAAAACAAAAGTAGACAAAATGGACAAGTTGGTCGGAGGAGGAAAAAACAATTTCGACGGAACTTGATAAAAAAGAAAGAAAAACGCACTGCACACAGAGAGAGGGAGAGGTGGAAAGTCAAAGGGTCAAACTTCAAAGCACTGCTCTATGGGCTCTTACTATCCATAATTACTAGTAAGCTTAAGTGGTTAATTAAGTATTAATTAATTAATTAAAGCCCAAGTTCCTATTGCGGCTTAGCTTGCCTCTCCTTTCCTCTCTCACGTGCTACCTTTTTCACCATTTTCAAACCTATCTATGCATCTATAAAAACCCCACCTTCTCTATCTTCCTGTATTAATCCATCTGTCTCTCTCTCTTTATTTTCTTTCTTTCAATCAATCAGTCTCTTCATTTAAGGGAATATATTATATGATGGATGTTAAAGGCAGAAACAGCAACCACAAGAGCAGCTCCTCCTCTTCCACCACCACCACCACCGCCGCCGCACAAAGTGAAGAGGAGATGTATGACCTAAGAAGAGGTCCATGGACTGTTGAAGAAGACTTTAAGCTCATCAATTACATTGCAACTCATGGAGAGGGTCGCTGGAATTCTCTTGCTCGCTGTGCAGGTAATTAATAATAAATCTGTTAGTGTTATTCCCCAGTTTGAAGAAAAATATATTTTGATGATCTAGAATCTAAAATATACAAAAATATATACATATCATGGACGCCAAAAGAGACAAACAACAACTTGCCAACATGTTTCCACTTGTTTTTACTTTTCTTCTCCAAGGGTTTTCCTTGTACTAAATGAAAATAACTCTCTATACTTCCCTTTTCTTTCTTCCCTGCTTTTTTCTTTAGATTTTAGAAATATCTTTGTGTTTTGTGTCAATTTATGAAAAATCTTTATCAGATATAGAATTTAAACGAGTAAAGCAATAGCTTCAGATTGTTCTTTATTTATCAGTACAACTATATAAAAAGACAACTAAGTACTCTCCATATCATAAAGTTTATGCAACTTGGGGGAGAAAATGCTCTCCTTTTTTTGTGCTTCACTTATTGTTATTACTAGTCGTGTAACTTTACCAAAACTAATGGTTACAATGAATTGAATATTGATCAGGTCTCAAAAGAACTGGAAAAAGCTGCAGATTAAGATGGCTCAACTATTTAAGACCTGATGTTCGACGTGGAAATATTACTCTCGAAGAACAACTCATGATCCTTGAACTTCATTCTCGATGGGGCAATCGGTAATTAAGCAACTATACTATTTCTTTCTTTGTTTTGTTTCTTGTTAATTTCTCAATAACAACAATTAACAAATTGCAATGAAATTATTTAGATGGTCCAAGATTGCGCAACACTTGCCTGGTAGAACCGACAATGAAATCAAGAATTACTGGAGAACTCGTGTCCAAAAGCATGCTAAACAACTTAAATGTGACGTGAATAGCAAGCAATTTAAGGACACTATGCGATATTTATGGATGCCTAGATTAATTGAAAGAATTCAAGCAGCCTCAACCACTACCACCCCCGCTGCTGCCACTACTGCCACCACCACAGATCCCACTCAACACCAACTGATCAAAAGCAGCACTGACATGGGTGGTGGTGGGCAATGGGTCATGGCCCCTTGTGGTGGTGGTCTAGTTGGGAATGAGTATGGGATTATACATAATAATAACAATAATGTTACTCCAGAAACTTCAAGTACAGCTGCTTCATCGGACTCATTTGGAACACAGGTTTCGCCTGTGTCGGATTTGACTAATGATTATTACACTATCTCGGTTAATCACAACGCCAATCCTGATTATTTCCAATCTGGGCAAGTTGGTTATTCAGAATCCATTATTAGTCCATCAGCTGGTTATTTTAACCAAGGATTGGATCATTTTAATTTCCAAGCTATGGAACAGAGCAACCAACTATGGTTGGACGGTGGCGACACATCGGACAATTTTTGGAATGTCGAGGATATTTGGTTCAATAACATGTGAAAAAAGCCCAACAACAATAATCATAAGTTTAAATGTAGATCAGGAAAAGTAGAAGAGAAGAAGAATCAATCTATATATAGAATAATTTCATAATACATATAGAATTTGTGATAGACAGATGGAGAGAGAGAAAGAGAGTATGTATGTTAAGTTCTCTCTAAATGTGGATTAATTACTTTCTTAATTTAATTATTTGTATTTCCTTTGCTTTTTCGCCAAAAATCAAGAGAGAGGAAGGGGTGAAATTTGTAATTTGAGCTCTTTTTTTTTTTTTGAATGAACTTAATCTCAATTCTTTGATATATTGACACAGCAGGCTTTTTTTTTTTTTTTTTTTTTCCTTTTATTTATCGTATACATGATTGCGTTTTAGAAGCATGGTTCTAGATAAATATAATAATAATTAATTAATTAAAGATATGCATAATTGGTTCCACCATCTTTACTTACAAGTCCATATTTTAAAAGAGTTTATATCTTAAAAGCATATTATAAAATAATATTAAATTAATCATGCAACTTTTGAAACATTGGCCACAGGGCCTGAACCAAGATTAAGAGTCCCAAGTTTCTAGATTGCGAAAAAAAAAAAAAAAAGTGTATGGCTGTGTATGGCTTCTAATAATTGTTTGAAACGTGGCATTTTAGGATTCAATTAACTTTTTAATTATTAATTATGTTTATAAGTTGGCCATTAGGGGACTAATTTTATTTTATTTTTAAATAATTATAAAAATATGATGCTAATGATCAAAGCCTCTCCATATATTTTTATAGTACAAAAATATTCCCATCTTTATTTTTTGGCTTATATCATTTTATTTTTTGCTGTTTGTCATCGTACGGACAAATTACTTGGAACCCAATGAACCGAACATAATCTAATATGATTCTTCATATATATTCATTCTTTTGTTGTTTTATTTTAAATAATCTTCCTGCTAATTATTGATATATGGATCCTAATAGTTGAGAATCAAATATTTATTTTATGTCATAACCACTAATTGTTTGGTGTTTTTTGTATTTTTCATAAGAAAATAATTACAATTTCTGATATGACCGTTTTGCCCTTTATTTGAAACTTGATCGGAGGGGGAATAGCACGTGCGAGGGGGAATAAAAAAAGGAAAGGCCCAAAACGTGATAAAAATAGTGGAGAGAGTGAGAGAGAGAGAGAGAGAGAGAGAGAGGGGAGAAGTATGGCGGCGGGGAATCTTTGTAGGCGCGTGCCTATAGGAGAAGCCATCAAAAGTGGTCCTAACACGGGTAAGGTGTTAAAAGCGTGCCACGTGTTTATTAATAAAAGTAAAATAATAAGGTTGTTAATCTAATCTTCGTTTGTGGTTAGGCTTCCCGGACTGACAGCCGCAACCATTGAAACAATCCTCTCCTACAATTCCACGTATAACCTATACATTTATACGGTACACACCCACATTAAATTGAATGCATTATTATATTGAAAAAATTATATGAATGGTGTTCAAAATTTTAATTATATTATTTAATGTTTGAATTTTTTTTTATTTAATTAAATATTCAAACTTGTTAATTTTTATATAGTATAATATTTTTAATAATTTTTACAAATTAAAATGATTATATATATTATTTTCAACAATACATTCACTTAAATATTGATGAGAATAAAATTAAAAATTAATTATTATTTTTTCTTATAAAATAATTTAATATACTAAATCTCCATAACCTTTTAAAAATATAATAACTCATCTCTTAAAAATATCTCGTTATATTAATAAACTATTCCGTCTAATTTTACTTTTAGTCAACTCTATAATAATCAACAAAAATTATACAAAAATATAAATATCATTATCATTTATTTTTCATTAATTACATTATATTTTTACCCTAAAAAATATTTTTTAGGGTTAAAAAAATTATTTTCATATTTTTTGAAAAATTTAAAAATAAAAATAAATAAAAATATTTTTTATTTTTTTATTTTAAAAAAATAATTTAAGAAGAAATTAAATTATTTCTTCTTAAATTTTTTAATAAAAATAAAAAATTCATTTTCATATTTTTAAAAAATTTGAAAATAAAAAGTAAAAATATTTTTAAAAAAATATTTTTTATTTTTTTAAAATAAAGTAAAAAAAATTTAAAAAAATTTATTTATTTTATTTTTAAAATTGTTAAAAAATATAAAAATATATTTTTAACCCTAAAAAAAAAAATTTTAAAGCAAAAATAAGATGTAATTAATTAAAAATAAATAATAAAGATATTTTTATTTTTTTATTGTCTTTTTTGACAATTTTAGGATCGACTAATAGTAAAATTGAACGGCATAATTTAATAATATATTGTGACATTCATTAGGAAGAAATTAATGTATTTTGAAAAATTAAGGGAGAATTAGTATATTAAATTATTTTATATCAAAAAATCATAATTAATCTTACAATAAAATAAAAACACACATACACAGAAGGTTTCAATTTATTTTTTTTATTAATAGATAATGAAAGGTAACAAGCATATCTTCTCTCATTCGTTAAATATACATTTCATTTTTCATATTTCGATGATAAATTTAGTAATTTAAGAACTTAAATTTTTCGCTGAATAATTTCAGTAAATTTTTGATTAATTTTTCTTCAATTTAAGGCCATAAATTTAATATATAAAATTTTTATTATTTTATTTTAGATATTTAATGAATTATTTTTCATTAAATATTATCTTTTAAAATAATATTTTTTTTTATTCTCTTCTTTCTTATTTTTGAATTCTCCTCATGATTTTATCGTTCGTGATTTTATCTTCTTCCTTTCTCATCGATTTTTCTTTTTATTTAACATCGTTATTTTTTTTAATTTATAATTATTTTTAGATAAACAAAACTATAAATATCAATGTGGATTGGTATGTGAGCGTTAATTTATCCTATAAAATAATAAGAAATATGTATAAGCTTTGAAATGTATGCGCATTACCCTTAACTTGTAACAACAATATAACAATACAATATACAATATAGGAGAAGAATGTACAACTGGACTCCACGATGGTGCTCAAGACTTTATCTTTCCGCCACGTTGATTTCCTCAATTTTCAATTTTCTTTTCCTTTTTTTTCCTTCAAAAGTTCAAAGTAATCTTCCAGCAGGCCATTGCCAAAGACTACCAAGTCAAAAAGTGGGGCCTCAATTAATCCCACGTGGGCATCTGATACTATCATTTCACAAAAAGGTAGGTCCCACTTCTTCCTCTAATTTGTAACTGAAAGTGGGGGGATGGAAGGCGATGACTCGAGACTCTGTTGATGATGTTGCGAAAGAAAAAGTAATATTTAGTCTCTTTACAATGTATTTGTACTTTGGTTGAAGTATTTTGTACTATGTATATACTTAATTCTTCAACATATGCTATGTGGCATCACTAACACGTCACATTTATTTTTTTTTTTTACTGCTTTTTTTTTTTTTTGTAAGTATTAAAGATCATAATCACATTCATATATATGTACGTATTATTAAAATTATGTACAACCGTATAATTGTTTTCGTCTATTATTTTGAAAAGATGCTCAAAGCTTATGAAAAGTTAGCTTAATTAGCAAATGAATTTATTTATTTTTATTAATTTAAATTTAAATTTTGAAAAACAAATTATAATTTTTTTTTTAAAGAATATTTGAATTTGAGTATAAATTTTTTGATTTTTGAATTATATATATTTGTAAAAAAAATAAATTAATATATAGCTTAATGTTTTTATTATTGAGTACATATCTAATAAGGGTTAATTATTTTTTCCCTGTAAAATAATTTAATATATTAAATTCCTCTGACCTTTTAAAAATATATTAACTCTCTCCTGACGAATGTCACAATATACTACTAGATCCTGCTTTCCAATTTTATCATTAGTCATCCTTACAATAGCAGTAAAAAGACAGAAATATCCTTACTCTTTAATTTTAATTAATTACATTCTATTTTTACTTTAAATTTTTTTTTCGGATTAAAAAATATATTTTCATACTTTTAACAAATTTGAAAATAAAAATATTTTTTAAAAAAATATTTTTTAAAAATTTTTTATTTTATTTTTTAAAAAATAAAAATTTGAAAATAAAAAATAACAAATAAAAATAGTTTGTACTTTTTATTTTTAAATTTATCAAAAATATGAAAATAAATTTTTTATTTATATTAAAAAAATTTAAAAAGAAATAATTTAATTTCTTCTTAAATTATTTTTTAAAATAAAAGTAACAAATAAAAATATTTTTGCTTATTTTTTATTTTAAAATTTTTTAAAAATATGAAAATAATTTTTTTAATCTTAAAAAAAAAAATTAAAATAAAAATAGAATGTAATTAATTAAAAATAAAGGGTAAAGACAATTTATATCTTTTTACTACCCTTATAAAATTAACTAATGACAAAATTAAATAAAAGAGTGTAGTAGTATATTATGACATTTATCATGAGAGAGTTAGTGTATTTTTGAAAAGTTATGAGGTATTTAGTGTAATAAATTATTTTACAGGGACAAATTATAATCAACCCAATTAATAATTATATACAAGATGTTATTCTTTTATTTTTTTGAATATTATAAAAAAAAAATTAATTATAAATTTATTATTCAGATGAATATATATTTATTATTAAATTATATCACGGCTAAACCCTCATTAATTATATCATACAAAATTATAAAGACTTCCATAACTAGGTTTGTTTGACAATAGATCGCATTAATGCAGGTTTTAAATTATGCAATTCTTGGAAATAGAGTGGCGGTGGTCTACTAAAGTTTTAAAATTTTTTAATATATCCGCAATTACATACAATAAGTAATAATTTTCTTAATTTGTTTTCCTCGAGTAATTATAAACAACATATTTTTAGAGGATGCATGGAGCAAATGGTTATAATTAATTATTAATAGAGCTTAACTGGATCTCTAATTATCAACAGTATATATTATAATTAATTATTAATAGAGCTTAACTGGATCTCTAATTATCAACAGTATATATTACAACGTATCCGCATTCCCACATACACAAATGTACAAACAGAGAACAGCGGCCGTAAGCCAATGCTCACCTCTCAAAATAGACAGAATTAGAATGTGTTACGAAACACATGCTATCTGGTGCACCTTAACTTCTCTCTTTAACACCATTTTAAGCTCATATACATTTTTATATATAAATTTCATTTTCATCACTAATTTTCATTCATTTATCAGTTGCGTGAAGCTTTGTAATGAAAGCGATCTATCAGACCTTCCTCACTCCTTGTTGCAATAATATATATAAACTGGGATTTTCCAAAGTCGCCACATCCACTAGTTTCAAATGGCTATATAACAAAAAGTTTTTGGTGATCTCTTTCAATTTCTTGGTCATTAACAAAAATGGATAGAAGATTTATCCAACCCGGAACAAGTCAAGTAAATGCTTGAGTTGGTGTTCCACTATAAGCAAAATCATATGCTTTTAGTTATTTCATGCTTATCCCATCTGTGGAAAATTATTATATTAGCTTTATGATGAGACATTTTTCTATATACATTCAAGGTTAGGGTTTGTAATAACTATATATATCTATACAAGAAAAACTTTTTTATCTATTGTAATTTGTAAACATTATTATATTATTGAGTAATATTACATATTTGAAGGAGACAAATGCAGCAATACCACTATAGTACTAGTATTGTACTTTTGTTTCTTTATGTATCCTCTCATTATCTTCACTTAAAAGTTTTCATTTTCTACATATGGGAATTTATCTTTTTTCCTTTTTTTTTTTGGTTTTTTAACCTGTAAAGAAAAATTAAGTTGTTGCAAGGAGCAACTTATTAATATATGGGTGCAAGTTCATTAATTTAATTATCATGTTTATTGTGTACTGAATAGAAACTAAAAGGAAAAGGCTCAGGCAACAAAATAAGTTTTGCTCCTATCATCTGATTAACAAATTTGATTCTCGAAATTAACACTCAAAATTAAGTAGTAATTCATAAATTTTTGTACTCACAAAAATTTGAAAAAGAATTCAAAGCTTTGGCCAGTTCAATAAAATTTGTAAAATTAGTCAAATGATTAACTTTAAGATAGAAAAGTGTGCATTAATTAAACTAGATTATCATATCTTATTATGAATAAAAATGCTGCCAAAAATGAGATAGACAGGCTAATAATACTAAGTGAATTAGAAATGAACTTAAAATAGCAAGTCTCAGTTATATAATTAAATTCGTATCTAGTTGGTTAAGTTAATAAATATACATGTTACATGTTCCTGAACCCAAACTTTTTGGATAATATTTTGAGAATTTGAAATTACGTAACTAAAATGTTATGTTTCTTCATTACGGCAACACACAGTAGTCAGTAAATATATGGATATAGGTTTGCTTTGTGATTAAAAATTGTGATCCAAATTCTGAAAATTTCCACAAATCATTAAAATTTATATGATGGCAATGTGTTAATTATTAGTTGTATTAATTTATGGTTTCAAAATGTTCATTAACTTAAAATGGAAACAAGTTAACAGGCTTTGCAAGGGACCATGCACCTCCTAATTTAACAAAAATGGTAAATGTTGTGACCTTATGTGATTGTCAAAAAAATATACATGTCTTTTAATTTAGTTACTGAAAGGGATAGAAAATAAGCTTAGCTAACAATTTAATTTTAAAAAAGAATTGCCTATACTGAGTATATGTATTTATTTAATAGGAAAAAAATATATAAAATAAAAAATGATATTAATATATTTTCATTGAGAAAAAAAATATAAAAAAATCATATTAATTAAAATATCATATCGCTCATTAATTAAGTGAATGAACTAAATTACTACATGTAGTATAATATTGGTACCCAAATGCGTAATATATGATTAATAAATTGGCTTATGATATTTTGACCATTTCAAACAAAATAGTACTCAAATTAAATATTAGGTGAAATTTTAATTCATAGCATTTGAAGAGTATATTACAACTGAATCAAAGTTTATCAATAAATTAAAAAAGATCTATTTCCATACATCATTATTTACAAATTAACATGCGTTTTTACCGAAAAGTGAGGTCAGGGTCAGGGGTTGCGCATCAATTAAATAATTAAATCCAAAATGAATTCTCTGCTTTTAGTGGATGAGTAAGCACTGAATATTTAAAGAAAAAGAAGTGTGAAAGTTGGAGATTTAATTAATTAATTACATTAGCAGCCCAGATGTTTGACCATGACTCTGAGTTTAATTAAGATTATAATTACGCGCAAAACATAGGTCAAACAGCTGAATTTATTTTCAATTTCTGAATGATTATTAAGTTAGTGTCATGGATTGGGTGCAAAAATGGAATCATTGCTTACGCAATGAAAGATGAAATTTTCTGGTTTTATGAGCCTTCCAAAATAAAAATGTCGAAGTAATTAATTGTAAATTGGAGTAGTGATTTTGTCAAAGAAACTTATAAACAAGCTAATCATGAATAATCCAAGTTGCAGTGAGTTTAGAATGATTAAATTAGGTAGATGGGCTTCATTTCATTAGGTCCACTTTCCCAAGTTTCATTCGAAGATTTAAATCTCTTTAAGACCAATACACTTAGAGTCCATTAAAATAATTTTATTTAATTCATTTAAAAATTGTATTCTTTTCGGGACCAACAAATGCACCCTTATATAAAGTATTGCTTCAAATCCACAATAAAAAGCCCTACATATTATAACTCACAAGTCCATCACTTTGTAATCTATTTAAGACCCCAAAAGCCCATAATACCTCTATTGTGGAATCCACATGACAACCATTTTTTTTTTTTATTGAGTTTATTCCCAAATTAATTTAGTTATTTGATTCCATATAATAACTTTAAATATGAAATAAATATATAGTAATTATTCCTACAATAATAATTTCATAATTTTATATAAATATATTTGGAAATAAATTAATTTTGGTCCTCTTATCACGCACAAAAAATTAACATCAAGGCAAATGTTTCTCTCACACGTACGAATTTGTTTCAAAATATCGCGATATTATGAATTGTGGAACTTGTATAGTGTTTTCCAATAGAAAATTGCCACTTGTGATTTTCCAAAAAGGTTGGACCACCACCGACCAACCTGATCCACAAGTAAATTTTAGTTAAAAACTAAAAAAAATATCAAACTTGAGATATTTTAATCAGTATGCTAAAACCCATTGTTAAATGTTGTGTTGTGAGATAGAATTGTTTTGATGTAAAAGAAAAAAAAAAAAAAGAGAAGAAATATATATTTTTTCTTTTTCCCTAAAATCACGTGCTACCAGATAGATTTTTTTAAAATTTCTTAATTAATACCATTGTAAATAAATTATTAAGTAAGATGAAAATATATTTTTTTTATTCATATAAAATTTTATTAAATATAATTAAAATAAAAGTATATATTCATTTTATTTAATAATTTTTAAAATATTATATATAAAAGGCGAAACATAAATATTCATATTTATTCCCTCTCTTCTCCAGTTAATATCTAACTTCTTGCTTTTAATTTTAATATTATTTGAAAATTCAAAAAGAAAAATTAATGTTTAGTCTCCGCCCATTTTTTAACTTTTGTATCAGAACCGACATTTCTGATCCTTTCGTATTATCCATTTAAAACTGACAACACGCCTCTTCCTTTTCTTACCCCCAAAACCTTCAAATTTTCCTTTTTTCTTTTTCTTATTATAAATAAAATGTATTACTATTTGTTATTCTTATCATTAAGTGTCCTAAACCTAATATTAGTTTGAAAATTCTTATTTGCACTCAAATTAACAACTAAAGCCTCGTATTATTTTTTATTTCAAATATTATTATTTGATTAAATTAATATATACATTCAATTTATTTATATTAAATTAAGAATATTTTTCATGATAATATATTTATAATATAATATTTATAATTTTGGTAAAAATTTAATTATTTTAATTTATATCCCTAAATTTTTAAAAATAATTATGTAAAAAAAATTAGGAAAATAAATTAAAGTCTTTATAAGATTTTTTATTTTTAAATATTTTTTTACATTGAATATATGTACCAATAAAATGAGATAATAATATATGAATTAAATAAGAATATAGATATTTTTTTTATTAAAAAAATAAAAAAATTATATTAATTAAACACCTTACCACTTATTAATTAAATACATAAAATAAATTTTTACACAGATAATAATTTTCCTTTTTGTCTATATTCCTTTGAAAGAATCTGAAATTGTTTTAATTAAACGTATTTATCTTATCTTTGTCATTTATTTTTCGTATTTTTATTACAAATATTTGAAGAATTGGGCTACGGAAATTAAGAGGGGACCACATAACTATGAAAAATGACAAAAAATAAAAATAAAAATTCAGGCACGTGCAGGGGTAATATTGCAATTTCAAGATCTTTGAATATTAATTTTAAAAGTAAAACATCCAAGAGCTTTCCTCTTCTTCATCTATAAAAGCCCATTACGGGCACCTCTTGCCAAATCTACCAATCTTCAGACACGCTCTCTCAACCTGTTCTTCAACGTCTCTCTTCAACTGTAAGTAACAAGCTTTTAATTCTATAATTAATCTTTTATTTTATTTCTTGTTCTATATAGTAATTTAATTTAAGTATAAATACTCTTTGGTTTAATTCATTTTTCAAGGCCAATAGAGATATTTGTATTGTATGTATATAAACTTATAGCCATAAAAAACATCGTGTAGAATATAGATAGATTGCTAAAGTTAGTACCTTTATTTCAAATTCTTATACGATTTAAATTAATCAACAATGAGCACTAGCATTTGTATTGGAATCTCAACCATGAATCCCTGTTGTAGAATTATAATTGGATATAAAAGTTCTTCGCTTTTTGGGTTTTCTTCCTCAAAGCTAAATAATCCAGTCATCAGTCATAATTTGTCGAGATCACAATCCAAATCAACCCATCACCGTAGATTCCGTTGCTATAGTGTCAATAATAGGTCCAGAATTATAGGTAACAAGGGTTTGGTCAATTCGAATCGCAGAGCTTTTAATGTCTCTGATTCAAATTGGGGTCAATCTAAGGTTTTTACATCTAGTTTTCATGTAGATAAGGGTAGTATAAGGGGTGTTTTAATAATTCCCAGGGTAGCGTCTGATTTTAGGAATCATTCAACATCATTAGAGTCACATGTTAATGAGAAGGGATTTGAGAACATTTACATTCAAGGAGGCTTGAATGTGAAACCTTTAGTGATTGAAAAGATTGAAACAGAAAATAATGTAGTAAGAGATGAAGAAAAGTCTAATAGGGTAGATATTCATGGAACTAGTGTGAACATAGATTATTTGAAAGGTTTAAATGAGACTTCTCCTAAGGTTGAGAGAGAGGTGTCTGAGATTGAAAAGGAGGCGTGGAAGTTGCTTCAAGGTGCTATAGTGAATTACTGTGGAAATCCGGTGGGGACTGTTGCTGCTAATGATCCTGCTGACAAGCAACCGCTGAATTATGATCAAGTATTTATTCGTGATTTTGTTCCATCTGCTCTTGCATTTTTGCTTAATGGAGAAGTGGACATCGTGAAGAACTTTCTTCTTTACACACTGCAATTACAGGTAATTTATGTTTGAGTAGCTATGCATTGTCTAATTCAAGCACTTCTAGCATGTGAAATAGATGAATTTTTTGCTTGCTGGTTCTCAGTTGAATTACTTTCTCCATGCACTTCTATTTTGCATGCGAAATGAAGTTCTGTTGTTTCAGCCCTGCATTTGAAAGTATGTTGTAATTTTTATTATGAGAACATTATTAAAAAATGAACAGTAAATGTAGCTATCACATCAACTTCCTAGAAAATATCAGGAAATTTGCTGTTTCAGATTTCTTGCACAAATTATGTCAGTGTCCCTCTTTTTGTAATATTCACATTAATTGAAAAACCTTTTGCAGAAATAAAAGAAGTGGCAAAATTTTGTGAGCATAATGTCACTTAATTTGTATCCTTCAAATAATTTATTTGGCATTGAGATTGAAAACTGCTTTTTCAATAAATACCTTTCCAGGGGTTACTCCAGAAAGCAATTCAAATTTGTTGTTTTAACTGTTTTGTAGTTTTTATGAGTAAAACATATAAAATTTACCTAAAACAATTGTCTATGGCCCCTAATCAGTATACTAAAATTTTGTTAAATATTAAATGCAACAGCAATATCTAATGGACCAAGTAACGTTCTTGTTTACACCCACTCCGTGGTGCACTGTATTGGTGCATTTCTCAATTGAACTCAACTAAGCTTTAATCCCAATCTAGTTGTAGTTTTTTTTTTTTTTTTATAAAAAGTATTTTGTATTCTGTACCGTGCATAGCTTGTACTGCAAGTTTTGCTGGAGGAAGTCCTTCTATCTCCTAAATGCAATAAATTAGAAACGATAGCATGCTACAGGGTAGCATATTGATGATGCATCTTTAATAGTTTCTTTGTGAAATTAACAGATGGGCTATTGCATTTTTAGAGGGGGAAATGCCAAACTGGCAGCCCTTAGAATTTTTTCAACTGTAATTGAATTTTTCTCTCTTTTTTTTCCTTAGAGTTGGGAGAAGACAGTTGACTGTTACAGTCCTGGGCAAGGGTTGATGCCAGCAAGTTTTAAAGTTAGAAGTGTGCCCCTTGATGGAAGTGACGGAGCATTTGAAGAGGTTTTGGATCCTGATTTTGGCGAATCAGCCATTGGGCGTGTAGCCCCTGTTGATTCTGGTATGCAAAGCAGTCTTTTGCATTTATCTTGCTTCAGATTCTTACAGTTGCTTCTTCATTTCTGCATCTCTCAGATGTTTCTCTAGTTTCTTTATAAATTTTAAAAATGCATTTTGAAGTTTCAACAGTTCGGTGCATTATTGGAATCTAAAACTCATATCCTTCAACAGGGTTGTGGTGGATAATATTGTTGCGAGCTTATGGAAAGATCACTGGCGACTATGCATTGCAAGAGAGAATTGATGTCCAAACAGGCATAAGGCTCATACTTAATCTGTGTTTATCTGATGGATTTGACATGTTCCCTACGCTGTTAGTCACCGATGGCTCCTGCATGATTGATAGGCGGATGGGTATACACGGGCACCCTCTTGAAATCCAAGTAAGTTGGGTAGTTGTCAATTCAACTTTGGATTTTGCTTCAGTTATTACATGAAGTATGAATTGGAGAAAGACTGGTCAGCAAAATAGGTTTTTATTTACATTCTACTTAGCAGTTACAAGGAGGGTTTGCATTACCTGATTATAGTGTTCAAATTTAGGTTTCTATATTATTCCAGTTGTTTGCTCGCAGCATTTAATATGCTCTGGATGTGGTAGTACTTTGGATGGAGATGTTGTTAAATCCTGTGCACTTGTGACTCAATTTCATTATCAGATATGCTTGTATGTTTCCTGGATAGTGTATTTGTAGAATTTTATAGATACTGCAATGGGTACTTAAGAATGGTAGGGAAAAAAGGATGCTGAGTTTCTGAAGCTGTTTTCTTTTGTGTGTCTCTCATTGTTATTCCTTGCTTGCTTGTCAGTTTCCTTTTTCCCTGATTTTCATTTGACGTCAGTTTACAATTCGACTAACTAATCTGATATTTTTAGGCCTTATTCTATTCTGCTCTACGTTGTGCCCGTGAGATGCTCATCGTTAATGATGGAACTAAGAATTTGGTTGCGGCTGTAAATAACAGACTTAGTGCACTCTCATTTCATATCAGAGAGTATTATTGGGTGGATATGAAGAAGATTAATGAGATCTATCGTTACAAGACAGAGGAATACTCGACAGATGCAGTCAACAAATTCAATATATATCCAGATCAAATTCCTCCATGGCTAGTGGATTGGATTCCTGAAGAAGGTGGCTACCTCATTGGCAATCTACAACCTGCTCATATGGATTTTAGGTTTTTTACTCTTGGAAATCTTTGGGCCATTATTTCCTCTTTGGGAACCTCAAAACAGAATGAGGGTATCCTGAATTTGATAGAGGCTAAATGGGATGATCTCATGGCTCATATGCCTCTTAAGATTTGCTACCCTTCTTTGGAATTTGAAGAATGGCGTATAATTACTGGCAGTGACCCAAAGAATACGTGAGGCTCTTTAAGATTCTTTGGGCCTTGTTTAGATCTTTCTCATTTTCTCATTAATATGTTCATTAGCAGCACAAGAAGTTTTGGGAAATTATAGTTATCTGATATACTAATATCCCCTGATTTATTGCAGCCCATGGTCTTATCACAATGGAGGATCTTGGCCAACCCTCCTATGGCAGGTAATTGTTTTCCAAGTTATAACTCTGTTGAATGTTGTTTTTGGACATTGGATCTATCTTGATGATCTGGGGCATAAGACATTACTAAGATATTATTGCTTATTGTTCCAGTTCACATTGGCATGTATAAAGATGGGGAGACCTGAATTAGCACAGAAGGCAGTTTCTTTGGCAGAGAAGAGATTGTCAGTGGATCAATGGCCTGAATACTATGACACACGCAGTGGAAGGTTTATTGGCAAACAATCCCGGCTGTTCCAGACATGGACAATTGCTGGTTTCCTGGCATCAAAAATGCTTTTGGAGAACCCAGAGAAGGCATCATTGTTGCTCTGGGAAGAGGACTATGATCTTCTTGAGACGTGTGTGTGTGCACTTAGCAAAACCAGTAGGAGGAAGTGTTCACGCTTTGCTTCAAGATCGCAGCATCATGCCTGATCCGAGTTTTCTCCTTCAAAGGCAACAGCCTTCTTAGCAAAAACATGGAAAAAGAAGAAAAACAAATAAGAGCATCCTCAGCTCCAAAATAATATTCACTTATTCAGAGTTGACTTCAGTTGATATGAGAACTACTGAACAAGCAAAGTACTTCTCAGGTTTCAGGGTATGCCCTGTTCTTTCTTGACAGCAAACATGACTATGAACAAGTATAAATGTGTGTGTCATTCATTGAAATACACGACTGATTTTAATTAGATGGCTCTGTTTTTAGAGAGCCTTATTTTATGGATATGGATTAATTTGTATAATATGTAAATGAATTTTTAGAATTTGTAACATCTATTTGTTCATTTTCCTCGTTGGTTTGTAATTATACTTGATCATTTAGCTCATGTTATATTATCTTCATGACCATTGAGTTCATTGTGTTGTTATATAAAAAAAAATATAACCAAGGATGAAGAAAATTAGCAGACGAATTTTACACTAATTACTAAACTAGACTAGTAAAATACGATTTGGCCGTCTACAAGACTACAACTTTTGATTTCCTTTCCTTGTATACGCAGAGAAACTACGGAATCTAAACCAAAATTTCCCCTTCATGGGTGGTACACAAAAGGGATAAACCCTATAGTACAATCAAGCAACCTCTTCTCCTTGTTTCCTGAATAGATCAAGACGGCTATCTCCAAGCCGTAGAGAATAAGCGGCTTTCTTGTATTCAGCCCAAGTGAAAGGCCTATACAAGGAAGGCCTAATAGGTGAAACCATCTCTGGCAAAGTAGTGATGTTGGCATTGAGAGGTGGTGCAGCAAAAAAAGCCATTGACATCCTTGATTTGTATGAGTTGGTTAGGGCTCTGTGTCTCACATTCACAAATCTTCCATTTGTCATAGCCTGTAGTTGAAGAAAATAAAGAGGCCAGAAATGAAAATTAATGCAAATGAACAAAAGGGTATTTTCTGACAGCTATGAAAATGGCCCATCGGAGACCTTGTCTGTTTCATTTTCATAGCTTTGGTTATAGAAAATAAGAATCATATTCATTTTCAGTGTCATTTTCAAAACAGGAATCATTTATTTTTTGAGAATGTTATTTTGGGAAGACAGCTTTGACCAAAAAAGACATTATATTATCTACATCACTATCATATCTTTTATACTGAAGACTGAAAAAATAAAAATCAGCTTAATTTTAGGACTTATCATTGTCAATTTCAATAACCGTAGTGTAATTTTATTCAATTTGGTAAAAAGAAAAAAAGAAAAGTGAAGTCAGCTTCTAAACTGGCCATAAATAGAAACAGAGGGCCAAGTGATCAGACACTTTTTCCAGTTCCATTTATTCTGAAACAAAACTAAGTCATTCAATTAGCTCATGTCTCTAATTTTCATTGGATAGAAACTGATGTTATATGGGACCCAATGCCACTGGCACTGGGAAAACACCATCAGAAAAACCTAATCCATAGCTGCATTGGTAGTGGCAGCGGCAGTGATAAGGGATTCCCCCAGTTTCCATCAATCCAACTCACCTTTTCTTTTTATAATTTCTTTCTTATGATTATAGGTTATTATTATTATTAGTTTGCTACTAGAGGGAAAAAAAAAAAAAAACAATTAAAATAATAAGAAATATTGTACTAATGGGACCAACTTACCTGTAACACATCACCCACATTAACACAGAAAGCAGTGGGGTCAGGTAAAACAGGGACCCAGACACCGTCATTTAAGGAAATCTGAAGGCCGCCCACATCGTTAGACCTCAAGAGAGTTAAGATCTGAGGGTCAGAATGCTCTCCAAAGCCAACCCTAAAATTGGAAGTGTAAGAAGGTGACGTGTCGTTTTCCTGGCAGAAAATAGGCATAGGTGGGTAGTGATTAAGCCTGAGGATTGAGTCACTATCGACGTCTCTGATCATCCTACTAAACACTGATATTTGTGGGACCCCTATCCTCTCTGCCATTAGATCTAATAGCACACATGCCAGCTCTCTAACTGCTTCTATGTAACCACTCACAGCAGACCTGTCACATTTATATATTATCGTTATCATCATCATCATCACAGCAATTATATATTAATTATTAAATATTTAAATAAAATACTAATACTGAGTTTTTATTATTATTTATAAATAAAAATAAATTTATTTTGATTTGATTTGATTAGACCTTGTTGATACATCTCTATGACTTGTCAATATCTTTCATTGCATCTTCTTCAAAATCTTGGATGTCAGTGGGGTGTGAAACTGTGTGATAGTACTTTCACCTTATCTTTGTTTTATTAATAACAATTGCTAATCAAAATAATTTGCCAAAAATAATTAAAAATAAAAACACAAGTGTAATTCGAGTGACAGACAAGTGTCGGAAGAGGAGATCCCACCTTCTAGGAGACTGGTTCTGGCTCATATAAGCCCTATACTTGTAAATTCTATCTAACAAGGTCTTTTAATTCAAACCACATTTTAAAATTTTTAATTAAAAAAAATGATATTTATTAGTGCTATAATTAAATAATTAATGTTTGATGAGTAAACCATTTCAGAATATTTGATTTATTATTCGTTCATATAATAAAATTTATTAATAAGAGTTCATTCACTATTATATAAGAAAATCTTAAAAACTATATATAGAGAGAGTTACAATCACCACCTTTTTTTTTTTTTTTAATTATATGAGATTATTGAACAAACAAGTTAAGCACTAGTTTTGCATGTCATCTATACATAGAGAGTATAAGGTTTTTCAATAGTTCAACCTTTTTTTTATTTATATAGCTCATATATATAACTTAATTAAAAACGCATCATCCGTAATATTCCATCTTCAATCTCATTATATGTCAAGAATTTTAAAAAATAAATATAAATTAAAGGAAACGTCGTAGCTAGGTACCTGAATTGAATGGGGTCATTGGAGATGGTTTTGGATTGTTGAGCAATGGAAAGAGGATGAGTATTAAGAAGAAGATATTCAACTTCACCCATATCACCATTAAAGCCAATACTTTTACAGCCATAACCAAAAGGATTAGCTGGACCGGCGATTTGCTTTTCGGGGACAGACTTGGCAAAGAAGTTGAGACTTTCTTTTTCCATTTTGGAAATGATTTCTTGAGGAATTCCATGGTTTATAACTTTAAAGAAACCAAAATCTTCACAAGCACTTACAATTTGATTGGACAACTCTGATCTCTCACCACCCATTAATGAGAGGTCTATTACTGGCAGCTCAATGGCTTGGATTTTTTCACTGCCAATGGGACTTGGAGACACCACCACCATATCTACTATATATCAAAGATTCAAGAACAAGAAACAAGAAGAGATAATTTGCTTTGAATAAAGGCTACGAAGCCGAGAGAGAGTCGGTTTCTATATATATAAGTCTGTGTGTGTTAAAGAGAGAGAGAGAGAAAGTGAAAGAGAAAGAAAAATGAGAATTGAATTGTTCTGGATTTGAATAGTTTTTCTTGAGAATTCGAAGACTTGTCGGGGGTGAAGTACATTATACAACTAGCAAATTTCTGTAACACAAAAAAGGTTGACTTTCTTCACTTAATTTTTTTCTTTTGACTAGACATATTGTTATTAAATTTTAATATTTATTTATATATATTTTTTAAAGAGATATTATATACAATTAAGCTCAATTTTAGCAACCCAAAAAATCCTAACCTTTATAAATAAAATTTTTACTATAAAATTCTCTTTGGTTTACTTTTTTGACTTGGAATTCTCTTTTAATTACCTTTTTCTCAGTGTTATATATATGTACTTGTCTCACAAGTTAGCATATTCGATTATTATTATTTAAATTAATTTTTATTACTTGAAAAGTCGACATCAGGCTTTGCTGGGTAGGCATGTTTCAAGGCTATCAATGTTATTTTTTCTTTTTGTTATAGTTATAAGCGAGGCTTGGATATTACCATGTTCTCTTATATCTTTGACTCTTGAGGTTTTGCGATCGAGGTAACAACTCCTCTAGCTTAGGCAACTCTGCCAACTTTATAGTCCTCCCTCCGTTCTATAAAAAGAGTCTGAATTTTCGATTTGATTTGTTATCTTATTATCTATTCCATATATATTATATATATATATATGTTATCTTACTATTAATTATTAATATATTTTAAAAATAATAATATAATATATATATATAAAAAATATAAAATAAAAAAAATAAGTTATCAAATAAAATAAAACATCTTAATTATCTAAAAATATAGTTCTATTTTATTTTATATATATATCAAGAAATTTATTTATTTTCAGTTTATTACATAAATTTTATCTCTTTTTAATTAAAATATTTATATATAAATTATTCTTATTATACACTTCTCAATTTTTTTTATTTTTTAATATTTATAATAATTAAAATACTTATATTTTTAGTCAAAATTTATAATTGCAACATAGAAAATGTAAAAATAGAATTATATATATGATAATATTGATGTGAATTAATAAATAATATATTTAATAATTACCTATTAAATTAATATCTAAAAAATAAAGTAGACTATAATTTATGATCGAAAAAAAAAAAGAAATATATGATTTATTTTTGTGACGAAGAAAATATGTGTTAATTAAGCCAGTATTTTCAGGAAACTCTTTACAATATTTTCTTCTACAAAAACCTCTTTATAATATTAGAGATTAAAAAATAAAAAATATCTATAATAAAAAATTAAACAGACTATTTATTATTTAAATTTAAAATAGGTAGTGAATTTAACTTTTAATATCTAAAGAGCCAAATTTACTCTATATTTTAAGTTTAATTAATAAATTTTATAATTTTTTATTTATTAATTCTTTTACTTATTGCTATTTATTAGAGCAGGTGCTATTTATTTTAAAGATATTTAAATAATCACTATCTTAATTAATTTTTAAATATAAAGATTGTAAATTTTTTTAAAAAAATTTAATGGACTATGTAAATTTAAATTTTTTTTTTATAAAGCACTAATAATTTTAATTTTTCTCTCTTTGATTTCATGAGATAATTAATAAACAATCTTATTGAGGAACAGGCTATAGAAATACAAGAATAAAAACGATCAAGCAGAACAGTAAGATAAAAAATACAAGAATTAACGAGATTCGGTAATGTGCCTACGTTCTTGGGAGTAAAGCGGCTAAATTATTATTACTCAGAAAGATAGATTATCTAGGGTTACAAATACATTGTATATATATAACTCATGGTACATTTACATAATTACCCTGTACCATACCGCAGGGGCACCCACTAATCGAACCCGCACACAATTAGGATATTTCCCGATTGGATAAATGCCGTTCGTTCGCTCATTCCGCTTCGCTCCAGCATCTATCACTTTATTTCGATATGAGTCATATACAACAATACACAAAAAGTTATAAAATTTAAAATAAAAAACCCATTGAACATTTATTTTTTTTATTGACTTTTATTATAGAAAGTTTAAGATATATAAAGAGTTTATTAGAAATGCTCTCATCTGTTTAATTAAGAGTCAATTAAATTTTAAAAATTACACTTTTATATTTAAAAATTTAATAATAAAATATTTATTCATAATATAAAATATATTTTTTTAAAATAAAAAGTATCGTTGGAGATTCTTTGAATTAATTTAATACACTCCATTTGGGCCTCTCGCTATCTTATCTACTAAAATATTTTTAATTAATAATATTACCAATTAAAAGTTATAGCACATTGGAAACCTTTGCTGCCCACAGAATTATTCAACACAACTTTTCTGTGTTTTCAAATTTGTCATTTAACATGAGAATTGTTTGCAAAACAGAAATTATTACATGTCATTAATTAAAGATTTATTAGTTAATTAAACAGAGAAACATGAGAATTGTTTTCAAATATGTTAATGGAATAATTAATTAATTTATAATGGTGGACACAAGAATTAGGAAAACTTTGGAAACAATAATTTACAGAACTAGTCTAGAAAATTAAGGCTAATCTTTAAAATAAGGCGACCAATAATGGAGGAACTTGATATATAAAGCAAGATTAGGAGAAGGCAATCATCTAAAAAAAACTAATAATGGAGGACCTAATTAATTAAAGATTTAAGGTTACATATCATAGATTAAAAAAAATTAAATTATTATTATTCAAAGACAAAAATAATAAAATATCTTTTTTATTTTGATATAAAAAAATAAAAGCAATTAATATTAATGTTTAACGTCAAAATAAAAGAAGGGTAACGTTGGAAAAAATAATAATAAATACTTTCTTAAAATTCTAAATGATAAATATGTAAAAAATAAATAATTTCTAAAATTATACTTCGTCAGTTCTAAAATTATAATTTTATTTTCATTTTTCATCTATCTCAAATTATAATTCACTTTATTTTTTTAAATGTTAATTTAATAGGTAATTATTAAATATGTTTTTCATTAATTCACAATAATAATAATAATAGTTTAGATAATAATATTTTAAAAATAAAATAATAAAATTAATATAATAAATTAAAAATAATTAAATTTCTTAATTTACATATAAAATTATTATTATATATTTAAGAATGGAGGGAATAATTAATTATTATATAAATTAATTAGACCTAACTTCATAGACTAATTATACAATAATAATGAGCAAGAAATATATAATTGGCGAACTCCTTTTACCCTAAAGCGTACTCTCCAAACGTGGAAAACAATAATAGAGAGTGATTGATTAAAGTAAGATTAGGAGCACCTAATCTCCTACTAGAAATGGATAGCTTTTGGAAATTAAAATGGTTGTTGACCCCTAGCTTCTGAATTTCCATGCACACTCCACACTCCCACACTTACTTTCATTAAATTCTAACTTCTTTTTCCTTTTTAATTATTCCTTTCCCAACTCATAGGCTCCTTCTAATGTGCCTGTGGATACAAGTACAACAGCAGGTTTACCGGTTGAAAATCAAATGATAATTTAATAGTATATTTTAATAATTTTTTTTTTCTAAATAAAAATCAAATAAATAATATAAAATATATTATAAATTTTATATATTAAATATAATCATCTAAATTTATTATATTTGTAATTATTTTTTATTATTCATTTGATTTTTGATTAATATAAAAATATATCATTATATTCATTATATCAAACACTATCAAATTATAATTTTTAAACATTTTTATAAAAATATTTAGATTCTCAAAATATTTCTGTGCAAAAAATATAATATTTTAAAAAAATATAATTCTCAATTTAAAAAAAATAATAAATTTATAATAGTATATGAATAAAGTTACATAATAATAGTAAATCATAAAATTTCTTTTAGTGAAATTCGAATATGAATCTATTTCTAGATTATATATATAAATTCACTATTGATTTATGCCTAGTATAAAATAATAAATTTATAAATATGAAAAAAAATGAGGGATAAGAGTGTAAATGTAAAAATTGTAATATGATTAATAATGTAATTATATTATAGAAATTTTATAAATTAAAATGTTAAAACTATAAATTTATAGATGTGTAAAGAAAAATAAGGAGAAAAATGTGAAAAAAAAAAGTAACCCTTATTATCTTTCATATTGGTATTAATACAACAGATTATTAACCATGATATCTAACTGTGGTTAGTTATAATATATAAAAATAAAATAAAAAATTAAGATAAGGTAAAAATATATATATATTAAATAAAAAACAGTAGCCTATAATGTCACAGCTGAAGTTCAAAAAGAACAATTTCAACGGCAACCAACCAGTAAGCGGTGGGCAATTATTAACCAAAACTATGCTACAGAACCGGTATTTCTAGGTACCATAGTGCGACCCTTAACTCCTATAAGTTCGAATTTTGTGTCTCGTTACGTGTTACGTGTTCATCCCTGTTTTATGATGGTTTTTATATGTTATCAATTTTTTTTTTCAATTTAATTTTTTTTTTATAAATAATATAATATATAAAAAATCTGAGACAATAAATAAAATACATAACGAGATAAAAAATTCAAACTAAACTCATATCTTTTTAATCCCTTCCATAATTTTTAATAATAAATAGTAATATTTAAGCTCTACCCACATTAATTTCCATATCAATATTTATGGTTGAATTATATTATATCTAAATTTAAATGATATGCTATATAATAAAAATTGCTATCACTTTCTCATAAATCTTTTTCATTTAATCAATATATAAAATTTCAACTTGAAATATTTTTATAAAAATTTTACCGCTAAGGTGTTTTTGTAGATAAATTAATTAATGATATTGATGGTTGTAATTTAATATAAAAAAAAAGTATTTATTAAAAAAGATATCAAAGTATATCTATCAATCGGCCAACTACCAATCCAGAGTCTAAACTATATATCAATTATAGGTATAGACAGAGATGCGGTTAATATATTAATATTTTTATACTGAATAAAATAATAAATATATTTATAATAAAATTATAAAATATCAATTTATAATTAATTTGATATATAAAGTGATTTTAGAATTTTTATTATTTAATGGGGCAGACAATAATTATGCGACACAATAAACATTTATAGATTAATTGTCCACCTTAGAACATTCATACAAATTTATAAGTATAATAATCAATGTCATATCATTATTTTATTATATTTTTTTTATTAGATTTTTTCCTAATAAATTATATATTAAAAAATATAATAATATGATTTCATGTAATTTTTTTTATTTTTTTAAGATTATAAAGGATCTACGTAATTTAAATTTTTTATTTTATTATACAATGTAATATCTATTATATGATTAATTATTACATTCTCCTGATAATGAAAATATAATGAATAGGTATAATAGAAATTCATTACACCCATTTGAGATATTCTTATTACTATTAAATAAATTAGTTTATTGTATTTTAATTTAATTACTATTGGGTGTATAATAAATTAATAATATAGGCTAAACAAAACCCATAATATATGAAACTTTGTTTTCCCCGTGACAAGGCAATAATATCTCCTTTTCTTATTTTTTTATTCTTTCTAAATTTTAAATAAATAAAGTTAGGAGATATTTCTTTTTCCATGAAGTCTCTCTCTCTCTATACAGCTCTATCAGATGACAATTGGAATGGGAAGTCAAACATTATGATATTCTAGCTAACAACCCACTATAATATATATATATATATTATTTTAGAGAAAAAAAATTCCTATATAAACTCAAATTGATAAGCTACGCAATGAAAATAACATTGATATTTAAAAATAATATTAATAAATTGATATCTTCAGAGTTATTATGATAATGTAGATATAGATATATTAAATATTGAACAACTTTTTTTTTTTCCATCCCAAAAAAGAAAGTTATAATATAAAAACTATATTATCAATTATATATATATATATTACTAATTGATACCTACCAAAAAAATAAATTATTGATGCAATAATTGTATTCATTATAAGTCTAGAAAAGTTGTTGTTAGATGAAGTGTGGCCCAAAAAAAGAAAAGAATATATGTATATATAACAAAGTCCCAACTATCACCTACCAAGGTTTCTGTTGGCAGTTACAATCCTTTATATAGTTATATTCTAATTTATCACCCATAATAAAATGTTGGCATTATATAATTTTTTTTTTTTTTTGGAAATTAAAAAAATATATATAGTTGGTGGCTGAATTGGAACATTCAAGTAGTTTGATGAGAGAATTTTATGATGTGGAAGGTTTGTTTTATAATTGATGAGAAAGGAGATGAATGAATGAATAATGAGTGGATTTTGGCTTTGGGACATAAATAGGCTAACCAAATTCTCTATTGCGAAATCAAACTTTTTTTATTTATTGATTGCCCAATAATCACATAAACATTTATTATATATTTTGCTAACTCATTCTTGCAGTTTAGTGGATTTAAATACTTCATTTAATACATTCAATAAAGCACCAAACGGCAGCCCATTTATATTTTATATTTCCATGTCCAAAATAATAATGTATTTTCCTAATTTCATATGTTAAAAGATAATTTTTTTTTTTTTATATTAAAAATATCAATTAGACAAGACCATTATATAGTTGGAAGATAGCAACCAATTAATGAGTTTTCAAATTGAAAATGTATGAAAAATTATAGAAATTGATGGATTACATCTAAATTTATGTTGCCATCGCCAGGTTGTTCACGCTAAGAATTTATATATTGTATACAGTTTATTTTTTTTAATAGCATAATAACAATTAATATAATTTATAGAACATTTCAATAATTTAATAATTACCAACTAACAACTAAAACTCATTTAATTTACTTATTCATAAAAATTGGTAACTAACAGTTTTTACTGATAATTGATTATTGTTAAGTATTTGATAAAATTAATATTAGTTATTACTATTAATATATTTAATGATCATTAAAGATAAAATATTTAATTTTTATTTAAATATTATTTTTTAATAGAATAATTTATTTATTTTTATTTAAATAAGTATGAGTTGTTTAACTATTTAACAGTTAATAATTATTATAAAAAAATAATAATAAAATAAATTTAAAGAACAAAAATACTAACAGTTGTGTAAATTTTTTTCAAAAAATTCACTAACAATCGTTATAAAAAACTAAATTAGACAGGGTATATGAAATAGAGTAATTAAAGATAATTTTAGCATGTATACGGATGCAATCTTGACAGTTAATTGCATGTGTTTTCTATTATATGTATTTTCTTTTGATGCCAATATTATAAGATTAATTTATATGTTTTAATTATTTAATTGAAACATTATATTAGATTAAAAATCATTGCAGTGAAGGAAGACTTTTTAAACCCATACATGGCATATATGAGATAAGATTAAAGTTTAAATTCATTCCTAACTTTTCAATTGGGCCCAATCAAACCCATTATTAATCTTAAGGTTAAATTAGCCATTAACATTTAGAAATTAGTCCAATCAAACCTAAAATTATATTTTAAAGCAAAATTAGTCCTTGACTTTTATTGTTTAGGTAACTTAAATCTAATTTTTTATTAAAAATAATACAAAATTAAATTTAAGTTTAAAATTTTAAATAATAAAAATAATTTTAAAAATAAAACAATTTTAATAAAAAATGAAAATTATTTACGTATTTCAAAAATTATAGAAAAGTCACAAATTATTATTATTTTTTTCTCAACTTTTCCTATTAGCAAACATAATGCTCAACTTTTCCACCTAATAAATTAAATTTCCTTTTATTTTTCTCAAAATTTTCCTTTGATTTTATAGTTTTAAAATAATAATTGATTTTTAGGTTTACGATTGATGGATTTCCCTATTTATTTTATTAATAATTTTTAGTAAAAATTGAATCCAATAGATCTGGAAAAATAAAAAGTGAAGAACTGATTTAACTCTTATTATAATTTTGGATTTAATTAGTTCAATTTTAAAATGTCAATCATTTTTTTAAGTTTTTGGATTATTTTTATAAAAATTATAATATTAATAATTAATATTAGCGAAAATAAGAAATTTTTTTACGAGAGATCACTCAATACCTTCTATTATTATATATATTGTGTACAAAGATTATAATACAATGTATGAGCAAAGATAAGATGGATGTACTATTTGAATTTTTTAATCTTAATATATATATTTTTTTTTACGACGTATGAAAGCTAAAAGCATGAAAAAAATATGTAACTTTTAATATCCAATAAAAAGGTAAAAATGTTAATCCAATGGTACTTTATAGTTCATAATAAAATTAACAAAACAATTACAACTGTTGGATTAAGCTGGTGAAGTTTGGATTCCATAGGCCATATATAGCTGCATGAAATGGACCGAAAGATGCAAGACTTCGGCCTAAGTTTGGTGGTTGGCCCAATTATGTGACATGGATTTTCATGTCTTAAATGCCATAATAGGTTCATAATAATTTTTATTTTACAGAATATTAGGGGAGGCAATATCAAAAGGGACACGATCATATTACATACGAATACTTATTGTGACAAGAAAATAATCGTATTAACGCATCTCACATCTATTAATAATGAAGTCTCGAATATTATTTATAAGAGTTTATGTAGTTTTCTTTTTATAAATTAATTTTTGAGATAAAATTAAATTTAAATTAATTCATGTGTTATGGTATGCTAACAGATTTAACTTAATATATTTAGTAAATTACTTGCAAAATATGTATATATAAATACATATTTAAGTGCATTTAAGTGTTACATTTTTCTATATATTATAAAATTGTTTAAAAACTCTATAATTGATTGTATTTGGTGTATTAGAAAAATTTCCAGAGGAGAGTTTGCTCGTTTCATATTAACTAGAGTTCAACAATTTTAGGAATCAACATCTAAGATGTAAATTTCCAAATTTATAAATTCAGTGCAGTAGAGCACTCTTAGGTTAATATGAAGAATGGACTTAGTCTTGAGTAAAGTATAAACTGCTCCAAAATCCTCTAAACAAATACCATTTCAGAAAGGGACGAAAGCATGATAAAATATTAAGGGCCAAAATTTAAATAGAGAAAATAAATTATATAATATATTTCATTAAATAATATATCAATTCTCATTTTAATGATAAGCGACAAAATTAATTAATTAATATCAATATAAGTAATTTCCTAAAAAAAAAAAATCAATATAAGTAACTAATGTATAGAAAAGTTTTACAAAAATTAGCAATTTAGTATAAAAATTAGTGAGTAAATTATATTTTTATAATAATTATGTTTATAATTATATGATAATCTATAATCATCTAAATTATTTATAGAAATTGTTTGACAATATTTTTGTAAGGTTTTAAAATTATCTATAATTGTAAAATTTAGTATAAAAATAATTTCAAATTATATTGAATGGCTTGTAATAATAAATTTTAATAGTAAAATTTATTTATTTTAATTACAATTAATATGAATAAAAATAAAATTTAAGCTACAAATTTTATATTTCTTATATTTCACTAAATAAGATGATTATAGATTATAAATTAAATAATTTCTTTTTGTTTGAATTGAATTTTAAAATGTTCTTTTTATTTGATAAATTTAGTGCAAATTTAATCGTAAAATTTTGTGCATAAAAAAATTGAGGGGGAAATTAATTTTTTTTTAAATAATATAAATAAAAAGAATCCCCTGATTTCATAGAATTTAAATATAATTAAAACATTTAAATAAACATAGATAACTGATAAGAAACAGTTTGTTTTAAATTGAACAGAGGAGGGCCAAGTGGGTGTGAAGAGCAAGGGAGTGTTTTTGGCCCAAATCGTAACTAGGAATTTGAAATGCTCAGAGTGATAGTGACTGAAATTCAATTTATTTAGTAATTTGACAAAGAGGAATTTCTTTAATAATCTTTACTAATTTCTTTATTTCCATTATAAAATCTTAAGCGCAATATTTGTTTAATTAACTGGTTGCTCAAATTATATATTACTTTTCAGAATTTTATAATAATTTTGAAACTTTTGTTGCCTCTCCATGTGGTTAATCTTACCAAATTCAAAATTCTATTCTAATGTTTCTTTTTCTTTTATTATTATAGAGATAATAGTTCACTTTTCTTTTATAAAAATTAGTTGATATGTTGATTTATTAATATATTTTTAGTATATTTTTATTTAATATTTTATTATATTATATTTTTATTAAAAAATAATTAATTAATTTTACTAAATTAAATAAAATATACTTGTTATGAATATGAATGTCTGACTAAAAAAATGATGTATGTTAATTTTGATAAAATATTTAATTTATTATCCTATTAATTTTATGGGATTTTTCAAAATATAAAAATTTTAATGAAACTTGAAGATTTAAATATTAAAATTTTATAAGTTATGAGACTTGATATTAAATAAAATTTTTATTGGAAATGAAAATTTTTATTGATTTATAAAATTAGTATTAAAATTAAATAATTATTATTTTAAAAATAATTATTTATTAATATAAATAAAGGATATTTATGAAAAAAATAAAATAAAAAATATTATTTTAATTAAATTATTTATTTTTTAATTTATTTTAAAATAAAAAAATTTATTGGTCAGCTTTTGAATAGTTGAACTAATTACGGTCATACCTGGAAAAGAGAGCAAAGACTTTCAAATCTGCTATTAATAAAAAATAAAAATAGTTTATAAGAGAAGGGAGAGACAAGAGCAACAAGCTGGCATGCAGAGAGAATGTAGATATGAAAACAAAACCTGTCACTGAAAATGCCTTTTCAACATATTTTCATAAGGTTATAGATTTTATTTAAGAAAAAATCTTGATAAATAGAGAACTAAAAGGGTATGTCTTTTTCTAAATAATAATAATAAGAGATGGGTATTGCTACTTATTAGAATATATATTTTTTATTCTTTTTAATTAATTAGATTTCTATATAGAATTTAGCTCATAATTTTATTGATACATATTTGACTCAACTGAAATTTCATTAATCTAAATAAAATATATCTAAACTACATTTTGTCTAACTTTTAGAAAAAAAAAATACATTTTTCTATTGATTGAATATAGACTTTGTTTTCTTAATAATTATATAGATGGTTTTTTTTTTCTTTTATATTATAGGCTTTGTAGAACTAATTTTTATGATTTGAAAGACTCGAATTTAAAATTTTCACTTTTTACACTCTTAAAAAAAAAAAATAGAAAATTAATCAGATCACATTTAAATAGTAATTATATATATATTTTTTTGCTTCATATCAAAACGTCAATTTTATAACTAAGTATTGGAAATTCCTCATCCGATAATGAAGAAAGGTATATTACTATATTTTGTTTTTTAAACATTATAAAAAAAAATTTAAATAAAGAAAATTTAAAGTTTAATATCAACTTTTTCTGAATTTAGAAATAAGCATCCAAACATTAAAACAATAATCTTGATTATAAATTAAATCAACTTAGCTGTATGGTTGTAGCTAAAATGGTAGTAGCATTACTATGTTAAACTAGTAATCTTGCAGTTAATAATTAAATATTTACCTCTCCATGATAATTCAAAATTTAAATTTTAATTGAATCTCATGCGCTAATGAAATCCCCTCGGAGTATTTATAGTTTGTTTTTTCAAAATATATGTGGGATATCTTATATGAATAGATGTGTAATTTAATCTATATTTTGTGTTAAGGGTTTTTATTGTTTCCTCTTATAAAAAAAATAAAAAGAAAAATTCAAATTTTAAGTTTTAAGTTTTTTTAGTAAAAATTTTCATTAAAGATATTTCTTATGATGTAGTGACATTTATTTTTCTCTTATTAACTATTACAAAATTGATTAGTTTCAAATTTGAATATGGTCTATTTTTATATAATTTTAATCATTTCCAATAATCTTTGGTATTTTCCAATTATTTAAAACAAAAAACAGCATATAATTATAGAGAATGCATTTCCCAATTGCATGGAACCTTACCTCCTCTATATATTTTTTACTATTTATAAATTAATAATTATATAGTATATACCATATGAAAGATTATGGTAAAAACAAAAACCTTAGCGCGTTTACTTACTATTGTGAATTTAGGAAAAGGTCAAAAACCCATGTGAAAGCATTTTTGGTGGCTTAAAAATAAACACTCGCTGTAGTAAAAAAACACACGAGCAAAGATGAAACTTAATTAACAGGGTCAACATGGTTAAAATGATGGGATCATAAGCTTATTTTTTTTTTACTTTTTGGTATTATGATTCCAATAAGAAACATACCCAATTCCTCAACACTAGTAGGGATGGAGTATTGGTATTACTTATATTATATTTATTTTTTAAAGGGTTGGATAAAATTTATATATAAAGTGAAATGAGACGGATGCATATATTTATATATTTTTTAATAATAAAAAAAATATATAAATTTATATAAAAATTATATTTTTATAAAATATATAATTATAATATAAATAAAAATATGTAAACAAAAATTTAAAATATAATGTGTATTTATATGTATTAAAATAATATATATAATATAAAATATATAAAAAAAAATATACACAATGTGTTTGTCTTAACCACCTATGATTTCTCCTATGATTTCTCTTTTTGTATATTTCTTAGCTATCAATAATATATTAGGATACCTATAATTTTTCCTATAATTAGTCATTTCAGTTCCTAAACTTTAGAAACAAGTCAGTATTTTGTATCTATATATATTCCCATCATTGGAAGAGAATAGATAAGGGGTTTACAAGTTTTACATGGCATCAGAGCTTTAACCTAATTTTCAATGGCTTCCTCTAGTAATCAACTTATTGTCCCAACATCTACTCCTACCGCAGCCACAACTCACCATAGTTTTGCAATCAAACTTACACTCAAAAATTTTCTTGCTTGAAAAACACAATTTTTACCACTCTTAAATTATCATGCTATGACAAATCTCATTGATGGTTCTTCTCCACCACCACCATCCACCATTGCCTCTCCGACCGATCCTACTTAATAGATTTCCAATCCAGCCTATATTGCTTAGTTTCAAAAGGATTAATTACTACACTCTTGGCTTTTGTCTTCCCTCACTGAGGAGGTATTTCCCTATGTTATTGGTCTCACTTCTTCCTATTTGGTTTGGTAAGCATTATCTACTGCTTTTGGTTCAATTTCTCAAAATCGACAACTACAGCTCCATATTAAACTTCAAGAGTTAAAGAAACATGACATGTCTATTTCAACTTACCTTCACAAGGCCAGGAGCCTGGCAGATGAACTAGAGGCAGCTAGTCGGCCTCTATCTATTGTCGAGTTTAACGCTATCATTTATCGAAACGTTGGTAGTGAATTTCATCCCATAATTTCTGCATTAAATCTACGTCCTGAACTTGTCTCGTTTTAGGAATTATATAGTCAATTGTTGTCCTATAAAATTCTCCTTCGAATCCTTCAAAATGTTCCACAGGCACATGTTGTTCAACACACTTCATCCAACTTTTTTGGACGTCCTTTTCCATCCAACAATTTTAGAAATTCTAACAATTATCAACGAAACCAGCAGGCTTCGTCTTTTCGGCGACAATCTTATGGTTCTTCTATTACATGTCAGATCTGCAGTTATCACAACCACACCGCTGATCGTTGTCGCAGGCATTATCACCGGCGTCCTACTCAGTCTGCTCCGCAAGCTCATCGTGCTTGCTCTGATGGTTATTTGCCTACTACTCGTTATTCTCAGGTACAACCTCCCTTAATGAAGAACCGTGGCCAACCAATTGATCAAGCAGAGGATTATCGCAAGTTTATTGGTGCACTCCAGTATATCACTATTACACATCCAGACATTGCTTTCAATGTAAATAAATTATGTCAGTTCATGAATTCACCAAGTCTTGAACACTGGACTGCTTTAAAAAGGTTACTTCGATATCTTCAAGGCACTCGGACTCGAGGGTTATTCTTCTCTCATGACTCGCCACTAGATCTTTCTTGTTATAATGACAGTGATTGGGGGAGAGATGTGGATGATAGTCGCTCCACAAGTGGTTATGGTGTATTTCTTGGAAGTTCATTAATTTCGTGGATGGCCAAGAAACAGCCCACGGTTGCTAGGTCTTCCACCGAAAGCGAATATAAAGCCATTGCTCATGCCACTGCTGAACTTATTTGGATTCTCTCTCTTCTTGGTGAACTTGGCTTTCCATGTCCCAAGGTAACCTTATTTTGTGACAACATTGGTGCAATATATTTGACTTCTAATCCGGTTTTTCATGCCCGCACAAAGCATATTGAATTAGATTTTCATTTTGTGCGTGAGCAAGTTGCATCCGGATGCCTTAAAATCCAATTCCTGTCCACACATGACCACCTTGCTGATTTGTTTACCAAGCCCATCTCCATCACTCGGTTTCAGTCTTTGTGCCATCGCCTTCCTCTTCGTGATGGTCCTGGGCTTGCGGGGGGTGTTAACCACCTATGATTTCTCTTCTTGTATATTTCTTAGCTGTCAATAATATATTAGGATACCTATTATATTTCCTATAATTAATCATTTCAGTTCCTAAACTTTAGGAACAAGTCTGTATCTTGTATCTACATATATTCCCATCATTGGAAGAGAATAGATAAGGGGTTTACAAGTTTTACAGTTTGAAATGAATTTGTCAATATCCATCCCATCTCATTATAAATGAAAAATTTTATTCACTCTATTAAAAACGAATTTTGCCAATACCTATTAGAAGGGATCAAAATGATCATCCTTACATTGAGGATCATTGCAAGCTTTTATTTTTCCATTCTCTTTCTATGTATATACATATAAAGCATTGCTGTAATTTTTTTTATGAAGGCATATTATTGAAAGGTCATTGATAATATGACAGACGTCATTTCGCCCTTATGCACTTTGCAAGGGTCTTGAATGGAATTATTTTAGCAAAAGTAAATAAAAACCTAATGAGTGATCCATGTTATCATGTTACCAAAGACAGTAGAAAGTTTGAAAGTTAAGGGTCCCTATGTTGGTTATATATGCATTTGGGCTTTAGACATGTGAAATATAAGTGCAAGTGAAGTCATCATTTTCTTGGAGTAGTGATATTTTTGTATATTATATCAATTTGAGATTGATATTTAAAAAAAAAAAAATCATTAATGTAATAACTATAGTTATATATTTTTAATAATAAAAAAAGCTAACTAAACAACAAAAATTGATTTAATTTTATTAGTTTAATATCATTTTGATAAGGGATAAAAATGATTTATTATAGCTTCCAATAGCATGGGTTACGTTTCTCTACGGTTCCACATTTCCTCCATATTAAAACTATATATCATCTCTCTCACACCATTTGCTCTATCTAAATGGAAAGAGTTAGCGTATCAACTTTTTGAGTTCAAGATTTGTTTAACAATATAGTAGCTCACATTCGAGATTCATCTTCAAAAGTCATTTTTCAAAGACTTAAATGCTAACTTGTTGGTCCATTTTAATGTCAGATTAAGGTTTTAATTTCTATTTAAATTTATTAACTCGACTTGCTTAAAGCTTATTAAATAGACAACTGTAACAATTATCGCTTATCAATATATAAAATGACATGTTCGAGTTAAATATATTTAGAATGATGTCTCCTTATAATAGTGATTAAATACATGTGTGGTGCTAAATAGATTGACACTAGAGATGCTGCCAAACTCATCAAGTCAGATTATTTAATTTTCGTATTGAAATATTGTCACATATATATTTACTTTAATTTAATGATAAAACCAAATAAGTATAGGAAGAGATTGACTATCATTCTAAAATAACACACTCTACAACTTTTCATTCATTAAAATATCTCTCTAAAACCAAAAAGAAATTCAATTTTTTTTCTCAAAATTTTTAATCTCCATAATTTTTAATTTAAACATCCTCTAATATTATTTGCTCATCTTTCATGCTCATATTTATTAAAAAAGTCCAATATAGTATTTTGATCAAATTTCAATCACTACATGCTATTAAAATTAACAAACAATAAAAAAAATAATTTGTTTTCGAGAGTTTTATATATCAAAATTTTTAATTTTTAGCAACATTAATATATATGCAGTTAAAAGTATTTAATGTAATAATTTTCCCATTTGTAATAGTGATTTTTGTTTATTTTTACGTTATTATCACTTTAATTGACTATATATTCTCAATATAATTAAATATTTTTCTTGCAATTATATATATATGAACACTGCCACTGCGAGGGAGGTAAATGGGTAAGTTATAGAGAAATGTAAAAGGTATTTAGCTTTTCAAAGCCCACTTGGGGACATCATCATTTTATGTTAGAAGTCACTACTCTCTCTAACCACTTTTTGGTACTCAAAATTTTGAAGTCATTCTAAAGGGATAATGATTAGGAAGCTAAAGTTTTGCATTGATATTTGTAATTTTTTTTTTAATTTTTTGACTAATAATTAACATCAAATTTGCATTAGATCCTTTCCATCATCAAATAGATCTTTCTTTTTTATTTTTGAACCAATAAAAAATTTAGTTGCTTTTGAATGGAAGGAAGTTCAGCATCAAGAGAACAATAATCTCTCTAGACAAAGCTAGTCATGCAGGATTTGCAGTGAAGAAGGATATCAGGGAATAATCTCTCTTTTCATGTGATATATATGTACTATATGCATCTTATCCTAATTAAAATTTGTCCATAATTTCCCTTATGTTAATTAATATGATTAAGTATTAATTAATTAATTAAGCATTCTGAAATGATTTCATGTCCATGTGCTGTCTACATCTAACATTAACCTCTTAATTTGACTCTCTTGCATTACAAATCATTTTCACCATGTAAGTTTACATGAGAACATCCTTATCAACACACATGTCCAGCCTAAAAATCTTGCAGGTAGGGCTACCATTCCATTTCTTCATGAAATAATTGAACTCATATAAAATTAATAATTTAATTAAGCCCTCTAATTAATGATTATTTGATCCATGGATCCAATGGTTTTCATTTTTTTTTCTTTTGATTGATGTCGACATGTTCCAGATATAGCATGGGAATCTTGACTAATATCTCTGCCACCATGTGAGGTTAAATTTGGGGGAGACAATGAGGAGGGTAATTAAAATATATGTTATAGCAGCTTAATTATAACAAAGGGCATTTAATTTTAATGCAAAAAATTAAATACCATATTTTTGTTAATTAATTATGTTATTCTTTCAAATTCAGACAACACACTCGTAATTACAATCATTTTAATGGATAATTTGTAATATTTCCTTTATCCGAAAAAGATAAACTCTTTATTTTTTCATATTTTTTTAAAAATAATTAATTTATTAATATATTAATATATTTTTATTTAATATTTCAATAAATTATATTTTTATCAATAAATAAATAAATAATTTTATTGAAATAAACAACACATATATATTAAGAATATATATTTGACTAAAAAATGATACATATTAATTTTGGTAAAGAAAAATAATATTGACACTCTTATTTTTTTATTTTTCATTTAATTTGATTATAATATCCTTATTGTATATTTAGATAATAACTTTCATGAAAAAAAATATTTAATTATTTTTTTTATTTCACACGCGCTCGCGCTCACACACACACATATATAATTTTGGTAATAAAAATATATTAAATAAATATATAGTTTATATACAAGAAACTATACTTTTATACATAGAAATGAATATTTAAGAAATTTTTTATTTTTTTAATTCTCATAAGAAAGAAAAATTAATGTACCAAAAAAATAAGAAAAAGAAACTTAATTTCCATTTATTCTTTTTTTTTTTTTATTACATAAAAATGATATTTATATATTTTTAAAAAAATATATTTATTAAATATAGAGTTTTTATATAAAAATAAATTTTCATTTTTATATATTAAAAAATAAACTTTTTTAAATTTTACTTATTGAAAATATTTTTAAATTACATATTTTACTAAAATATCTTAATAAATCATTCATATATATATATATATATATATATATATATATATATATATATATATATATATATATATTAAATTGAATATATTATAGGATTAAAATAACAAGTAAAAAATCAAATAATTATATGTATATTATAAAAAAAATATTATTTTTGAAATTATTATATTATTTTCAAATGTATTGAATTAATAATATTTGGTACACATGAATTGGAATAGATTTAATTAATTTGCACAGAATTAATTCTAATTATATGCAGGTGACCAATTAAGTAATAATTAATAATCAGAAAATTTCAATTTTGTGAGTGTTAATGATAATATATATTTAGAAAAATTATTAAATAATATAAAAATATATTTTTTTTACTCACATAAAAATAAATTTACTTAATATATCTCCATTTTAATCATACATGAACTCATTTTTATTTGAATATGAAATTCATGCTTTTATCATATTTAATAATTATTCAAATATTTAAATTCAAAATTTCATATAGTAGGAGGTGATACAATAAATATTTTTGTTGGTAAATAATTAAATACTTCTTAAAATTATAATTTTATTTTTAAAATTATGAGACTAAAAGCAATCTCAATGTACATATCGGTGCTACTGTTAAGGGCATATGAACTGCCAAATTAAGAGGTCACTTAGTTTTATACCCCTCGTTCTGTATAAAAGAAGAAACAACTTACGAAAACAATAAAAATATAAATAATATAGAAACTATTTTCTCTTTCTGTGCTCTTGGGTCTTGATATTTATCATTGGTGAGGTGAAAAAACACTTCACAATTCACAGTACTGAAGGGTAATCAGCTTTTTCAAGAACAACAATTTCTTGGTACAAAAAGTCATTTTTAGTGAGAGAGAAATAAAGATAGATTGATAGCTTCAATAATACAGTGTTTTATTTTTTTTTAATTTTAATATATACTTATAATTGTACATAACAGCAGTCACGGGGAGAAGTCTAACAATTACAGATCTGAGAGAATATTTATTCTCTTATTACTCACTTCTCAGCCAACAACATATAAAACAACGAAACTGATGCCTGCAACAGCATATTTCTGCCCATGTAATAACAATCTTAATTGACGGCCTTAACAGAAATATGAAAGATAGGGTTTTTCTTTCTTTCTTTTTACTCATAACAGAAAGATAAAATACTTACAGGTGGTTCAATTACTCTTTTTACAAACTCTTTGCCTTCAATAGCACCCATAATTTTTTTTTTTAATTCCTTGCTCCTGCTAAAATTTTACATGAAAGAAATAATAAACCCATATAGCAATAAAAGCTCCTCCATGGCATGCATGAACTCTGGGAGGCTCCGGTAACTTGCCTTTTAATTGGATTATTTTGAGAATAAATATATTATATATTACTATGATTCAAACAGCTCAGGAGGGATAGACAAAAAAAGAAAAGATGAGTTGGACAAAAACGAGAAATAATTAATTTTAAATTCTATATCAAAAATTTTTGACATAAAATTTATAATAATTAAAAATATAAAAAAAATAAAAATAAAAAGGGGTCTTACAAGGTCAAGAAAAGGTCTTACAAGGTCAAGAAGATTAAAAATAAAAAAATAAATATATGTATATAAATTAAAAAATAAAATAAAATATAATAGAAAAAGCTCAGGTAGGATAGCACCCAATCAGGATGAACAAATCACCGTTAAAAAGTGATTTTTAGCTTCAAACCGAAACCCGAAAAGTAATCTATCACCACTCGAAATGTTACACACGGTGATGTTGTTCATGTAGTTATGCATGAATTTAGCTTTAAGATTACCTGCATGACAAATAATTTAATTACATATTAACATAATTAATTAGGTGAAACCAAGAATTAATAATTAAACATATATAAATAAATACATGTCAATTGCACACAAGAACTCGTATTTTATACTATATTGTTAGAGAGTATAAGCTTTGACTTAACAAGTACCTTGAAGAAACATATGCCTTAGTTTCAGCATAGAAAGCTTCTCTCTCTCTCCCATGTTGAAAGAGAGATAACTAAGAAGAAGGAAGAAGAGAAGGTAAATGCAATGAGAAAAGTGAGGAAATGGCAAAAGCAAAAAGGTTTATTATAGGAAGAGAGGAAGTGGGCTGGCTACCCTGATGGACCTGACAGCGATAGGACCAAGGCCCAGAAAGAACAAACCGACTCAGGTGACGTCAGCTGCCGGGCCGACCAGCAGAGGGCAATGAAAAATTATAGATTACTAAATAAAAAGGGTCAGTCAATAAGCCGAAAGTACTTAGCAGCTTGCAATGATGTTAAGAGCCATTTGTTATTTACCACGTTTCAGCCAATTTTATTTGGCCGTGTCCGTACAGTTAAAAGCCATTTTAATAGACTTGCTTTTGGTCCCTTGAGCGGAATGGGTCAGTCTGCTTCTGTGGTTTCCAAGAGTTGCACGTTTGCCTGACCTAATTACTCAATTTTTAGCTAACTTTTGAATAAGATTGTAATTGAATCATAATCAGAGTTCAAATAATGAAAATGTACGTGATTCATAAATTAAGCAAGTTTTTAATTATTTTATTAATCTTTTAAAATTTAAACCAAAAATTAATTAATGTTTTAAAAGGCAAGGAAGTGCGGGCTAAGATCACAGTCTCCTAAGATATAGTCAAACTAATCTAAAAACTCACCTTCTCCGATTCCTTGGCCTGCGTTTCCATATATTATTACACATGGTTTGACTACCTCCAAGAACCAGATCTTACACTCCCACTATAATAGTATTATTTTTAGTTTTTATATATCATCAAACTTAGTGTTATCAATTTTCATTAACACAATATTGCAAGCAGACAAATTTTCCTTTGGAAGACTAAAAAAGACATCTATGCATATTAATATTGCATGCATATTGATTTGCTCGCAGGAAATTAATTTCTTTTAGGTTATTATATACTTTAATTAATTAAGATATAGTTGTAATACATGATGTAGATTAATTAATTGAATATAATTAAATAACATTTTATTTTATTAGTTTATTATTGAAATTTTTAATGTAAGGCAAATGGATGTTATGGAATATGTAATCCAATGAATTCTTAGGTACTCAAATGTGTGTATATAATGTATTGAATTATTGTAAGAAGCCAATAATAATATTAATGGTTGCTGATGGGGCCTATTTTGGATTTGATGTTTACCAAAATTAATCATTACATTAGACTTTTAGGTATAACTCAACTCATCAAGAGAAATTTTTCTTCATAGTGATTTAGAATATTAAGAATTTAAATTTTCTAACATATTTTTCTTGTGTTTAAAAATTTATGAGTTTAACAATTTACCTTTGATTTTATGATATTAAAATCTATTTCAAAATTAAAATATTTTGAAGGAGTCAAATTGACTAGCTTATTTAGAAATAAATCTTAATATAGTAATCATCTGCTTGAATTCTCGCCATAAAACGTTTTTAGTCTTTTTTTTGCAAGTAGATGATCACACTAATTCATGTATCTTGACTTGTTTGCACTAAATATATAATTAGTTTTCATACACCCAATAAATAATTTTAAAAAATTGTCTACTTGAAATTATGTTAATTCTATGAATTTTTTCTTAAAAAAATTCAAATAAATACATCTTATGTATTTTTATTATATTGATTAAGTGTACACTTAGTGTAAAAAAGATTTTATTTTTTCTTTGTAAGTCCTTGTCATGCTTTATATATATGCCTTTTCGCATGATTAATAATATTTTTATTTTAGATATATGTGAAATTAAAAAAAAATGATTTTAACTTATATAATAATTTAATAAAGTGAATTTTAGAAAGTAGGTGTGAAGATTTAAATTTTTTTATTAAATTATCTCCCAGTACTAAAAGAAAAACATATATACTTATAAAGAATTAATTTGCCTTACATTTAAGTATTTCTCCATTTAAAAAGACAAAAAAAAAACCCCAATTATGGCACCAACCAGCAAGCAGTAGTATTATATAGTTTAGTTTGTGGCATGCCAGATGTAAATTAAAAGGGCCAAAACGAACACTTGCAGGCAGCGAATTGTCCTATTTTCAGTGAGTTTCTCCATATATATGTATATTAATCTCCTCATTTTTTCTCATTGCTATCACTCCATTTTTACCTACAATTGGCTTGGCTCCATATCTGTCTACCCATGGCTAGGTCCCCAGTGTCCTTTTTGCCCATATAATAAAATACGTACTACTCCTATGCCTATATATATATATATATATATATTATATTCAATTCCCATTCCTTGCCCATACCATTCTTTGATACCCACTCTTTTTTTTTTTTTAACATACATATATATATATATATACAATCCTCATTAAATATCGATTGACTTTGTATTCAAAGGGTAATGCCAGTGTGTCCCTTTTATTGGGGTCAAAAGTTCGTGGGACAGTCATGCTTAGCAGCAAGACATGTTTTTATTGGAAACTGATAATGTGAGGACTACTTAAAATAGTAGATAAAGCCCTTAGAATTCTTTCAACAAATGCCACCTCTTTTATTAATTATTACATTTGGTTTAATTTTACACCTTTTGTCAAACAATGCACAATTTTTGTATTTTTATATATTTTGTAGTATTAGTTCTTAAAAGCTTAATTAAGATTTTAAACAATTGATAAAATTACATATTTAATTAAATTTATAGATTTGAATCTGTGACTTCTAAAATAATATCAGATGCTAATGAGACAAGTAACTATACGAACTAGTTTCAACATGATATTGGAATGGGTAGCATATATTAAGGAGGTGATGTGACCAAAGAGAAGCTCAATCAGGAGAATAAGAACTATGTTTGGACAAGGAATATCACTGAAATACTAGGACACATGGATGCACCAGATGAATAATTGATGGCACTATTAGTACTCGTAGCTACAAATTAAAAACGGATAGTGATGATAGAATAGAAATTGAAATAAACAGCAAATGCAAAGGCTTTGTTTACATGAGACGACTTTGATGAATGATGATCAAATGTTGCATACCCAAATCTAGAAAAAAGGAGAGCTGAAAGACGTATGGTAATAATACATGTCTCATTTCATGTTTGTTGCATTGCATGTGTGTCCAAAGTACATGTAGCTGGTTTTTTTTTTTGGGTTTTCTGGAGAGTGAGAATGAAAAAAAAGGGATTTTTTTAAAAATATCGAAAAAAATAAATAATATTTTATTATTACTGTTGGATTTTTTTTTTTTAAAATACAATATATTTAAAAATATTTTTTTAAAAATATGATATATACTAACCATATATGAAAAATATACTACTTATATACCCAACATATATTAAATATATATCAAAAATAGTAAAAATAAAAAATAAATAAAGTAACAGTAAAATTAAAAAAAAAAGTCAAAAAATAATATATTTATGTAATATTCTAAAAAAAAAAAAAAAAAAGGTCCATTTGTTTCAAGAAACCAACAAAACCTGCAAAGATTCTTGCTGAGTGAGTGAATAATTTGAATTTTGGTTCGGTGGTCCACCTACAGTTTCCTTGTTTAATGCTGATTCTTGACACCATTTTTTTTTTTCCTTTAAATAAATAAATTTTTTTTTGGTGAATATTAATCTAGAGCTCGAATTTAATATCTCATCACCTTTAAAATAATAATGATATTATTGAATCAAACACTTACTGATCAAGTAATTTAATGTTCCAAACATGCGAATGCTATCAATATTATTTACTGTATTTAGATATACTAATGAACAATAAATTCAAGTTTAATTTCTTTTTTTTAATATTAAAACAAAAATACGCATATGCATGTCTTGTACCATTTTATATATAAAAATAGAATAAGTCTCTAAGAATATAAGTGCATTAATGGAGATTGTTCAACATGTTTAATTGTGGAGTTGTTTGATATATATAATTTATAATTTTAGTTTTATATATACAAAGTTTATATTTAAAAAAATAATTTGATCATAAAATAAAGAAAAAAAAACTTTTCATTGGCTTTTCTTATTGTAGGAATATATTTTTTTGTCTTAAAATACCAAATAACAAATTAAATATATTTGAATAATAAAATTTTATTTTATATTTTGTAAACAAAAATTAAAAGCTAAAAATAACAATCATACCAAATGGGACATCATGAGAGTTATAATTTTTGTAAATTCTATGAAATTGCCATTTTGTTTTATTTACTTAAATAAAAAATATATTTATTTTAGAAAAAAAAAACAGAAAAGTGAACAAAAAAAAAAAAAAAAGGAAGAAACTGTACAAGGAAAAGATAAAATGAGTGTAATATTTTTGTGTATGGAAACAAAAGTCATATTCATATTTGTATTTATGTTATTACTAGCTAGAGCACTAGTAGATATTTTGTATATCAATTTCATAGTCATAATCATGGGGCTATGTCCACTAGCAAATTGACTTGTCACTATAATTAGGGCCACCCTTGCATTAACAATTGCCCATCATCTTCTAATAAGTAATAGCAAGCCCTGAAATACCCACATGAAAAAGCTAAGGAAAATGGTTTATTCTGTGTCAAGTCGTTTTTAGCTATGCAAGTTAGAGCCACACTTTGTCTTCCTTGCTGACTCTTTTCACATTATTATTGTAATTTTTTTTTTCAGCTCATAGAAATCTCAAATGGTTTGAATAATAATATAGTTGGATATCATATTCTGACTCGTTGCATATATTAAAAAAAATATACTGCATAAAGAGAAGAGATTGGTTGTCGGAGATGAATTAAGAAACTGGGCCGTTTTACGTGTGTAGTAACGAAAAGGTATGAATCAACATGAACAAGCCCAAAATATAATAATGGACCATATGTGGGTTCGTAGAGACGAACCATTTGTATAGTTGGGCTGGACCACCTGAATATTTGTCTTAAATAATGAGCCCATTTCCCACTCAAGGCGCTGGTTTTCACAATCGCGGATCGAGTCCTTCCTTGCTCGTTCTCATTTCTGCTGCGTGCACACTAAATCAAACCAAACAGGGGATAGATAGTTTTATAATTATTTAATTTATTTTTAGTTTGAAAATAAAATAAATTAAAATTTTTATTTAATTTGTGATTTAAATATTTTTTTATTAATTTTAAATTAAATTAAACTGAAATTATATATATTATTTTTTATTATTATTACTATTAAATGTATTTGATTTGATTTTATATAAAATTATATTTTTTTAATATAATATTAATTTAAAATTTTTTTAAAAATTATTTATAAAAATTAATTAAAAATAAATAAAAAATTTAATTTTTAAAGAAAATATAAATTTTACTCAAGTTAATTAATAAAATAGTTAAATTTTAAATTATATATTAAATTATTTTTTAAATTTTTTTATGATTATTATTTTATAGTTATTTTTTTTAAATTTATAATAAAATAATAATCATTTATAAAATATATTTTTAATTTGAAATCGATAAATAAAAAATATTTAAATTAAATAAATTTAAATTGATAATTTAATTATAATAATAATTTAATTTGAAAAGAGCATTATTAAATTAAAAATATTGATTAGGCTTAATAAAATCTTTTTAAAATAATTAAATAGAACCGATTCCATCCGCGCATGGCTTACCACAACACGTGAAAGGTCTATCATCAGACCAATCACCATGTCGCTTTTTTTTTTATCAAAAAAAAAGCCAATCATTGAGGGAAAAAAAAAATTATTAAATTTTATAGATTTTGGACTTTGGATTGGAGTTTGGAGCTGTTTTTCTCTAGTTCTCTGTGCTTCGGTTTTACTCGAAAATGGCGTTTTTGGCACTCTTCTTGTCAGCCGCGAAGCTAGCCGGAGTATTGGCAACTATCACGGTTGCCGCCAACGTCTTTTCCTTCGAACGTTACCGGAGAAAGAATCTCCGGCAGTTCAAATCACCTATTGACGAGTCCTCGGAGATTCTCGCGTCTTTTAATATTAACGGTAATCTTTCTGAAATTTCTAATCCGTTATTAACTGCTATTCTGCTTTTAGGAGGTATGATTAGGAAATGGTTCACTCAAGTGAGCGAGTCAGGGAGCTTACTGCGTTGGCTTGTTTAGCATCTGTAGCTATTGGGTATTTGGGTTATTTATGGAGTTATTTGGCGATTCTCTTTGTAAACTCGATTAATATGCCAAATCCTTAAGTCTTGAATTGCTCCTAGCTAATTGTTTTAGTCATCACTTTTTTTTTTTCGAATAAATATAACTTTTATAAGAGCTCAAAAAATAGATACAATGGAACGACCCGCAAGACTGCTGCCAACCCAGGAGGTGGGTTAAGCAACCAATCAGCAGGGCAAGGTTGAGCTGAACTAGCTCTAGCTACCCAATCTGCTGCCATGTTGGCTGAGCGATTTACATGGTTAATGGTAGCATTAACAAAAGCTGATAATTTACTAACAGTGTGAGCAACCAAAGACAAATACTCAATTTCCTACAACACACTACTGCCCTTGTTAACATCTTGAACAACTAGTTCAGCATCTGATTCAAAAATTACATGATGAAAACCCAAAACTTTGGCCATCGTGACAGCTTCTTGAAGACCAAATGCTTCTGCCTGCAACGCAGATGAACATTTACACCTGAATGCAGTCCCAAACAACACCGTTTCCTTGTCATCTCTCCCAATAATCCCAATACCTGAGAAATTATTGGATGGACTATATGCGGCATCACAATTAACCTTGATCAAACCTGCAGAAGGAGGAACACATCTGTGCTGCTGGGAAACTAAACCAGAGATATGAGGTTCCTGATATACAAAGAAAAAGATCTGCATTGTTCAAGCATCCTCTTAACAGTTACCATAGGATTTGGACACATGTGATTGAAGATCCAATCATTCCTTGTTTTCCAAATTTGCCAATATAGTATAACTATTTCCCGAATCCTCTATGAGTCCTTTAGGAAATTCTGGACCACCAAACTGGAAACAGAGGCATAGAATTGAAACATGGTTTATAGGTAACCAGACTTGCAAACCAAGTTGCAACAACATGAGGACAAGCATTTTAGTCATCACTTTATTCTTTATGCTTCTTGTACAGTACTTGCACTAACAAAGTAGCAAAATATGAGAATTGGGATTATTCAAATTAGAAAAAAGGAATCTATTTATGGGCTAGGAAGTTAACGCAATGGATGAGTAAACACAAAACAAATTGCACTTATCAAGTTCCTTGAAGACTGATTTCATCAGTTTGGTTGTACTATAGGAAACCTATCTATTTAATTTCCCTACTAGTTAAGATAATTATTACTATCTCATCACATTTATTTTTTTTTCTTTTTAATTTTTTATATGGCACTAGATATGAGTTGAGCAATTTCACCTCTGAGAGGTAGCCACAAAGATTGAGGGTTTACTATATAGTTGCTTCATGTTGATCCAAATTAATATGTGGGAACATTTGGTACATGAAGAATTAAGTATGCTGGTCTTGAGATGATTGAGGACTTGATAGCGGGTATACCCAAGAGCTTTTGGCCAGTCTATCTGTGTCAAACAAATTTTTAATACTGCCGTTTTTCTGCAGAAGAAGAGAACGAATTTTTCTTTGGATTGGCAACAGCGCCTGCTCATGTTGAAGATGGGCTCAATGATGCTTGGCTCCAGTTTGCAGCAGAAAACCCTTATGAAAAATCACCATCACAGCGGGGTCTGGAACCAGCAGATGTACTGATGGGTTCAGCTACTGGTGATGGTGGATCTCATCAAGCTTTGGTCTCTGGAAAAGAAGTTAATAAGACATTGAGGAAGAAGAAGCATCTTAAGATAGCTATGGAAGCTATGATTAGAGGGTTTGAAAAGTTCATAGAAGAAGATCCTGTATCGAATGAAGAATATCATCATAATGTAGCAGCATGGCACAGTGTACCCCACCCGTAAGCCTGAATTTATATATTTATTGCAAAATGATTCCTGAAATTTGCAGGTTGAAGAAATACCAAGCTGTGGTTTTACATATTCCTAGCCACTTCACCTTTCTAATTAATCCCTGCAACCAATAAACTTGCATCACCAGCTGTTGACTTGCTCAAATTGATTTTAGGGAGGAGAGGCTAAAATTTTGGTCTGACCCTGATATAGAGTTGAAGCTGGCAAAAGGTACTGGCGTTAAAGTCTTTCGAATGGGAATAGATTGGACACGAATTATGCCCGAGGAGCCTGTCAATGGGCTTAAAGAAACTGTAAGTCTGTTGCAAACTGCTCAAGTATTTGATTGCTTTTGGCACGCCATGATGCCAATTGTTTAGATGTGGATTCTCTACTTTTTTAGACATAAGCTGTCTGAAAAAGTTCCCTTATTGAATAATTTTCGAGAGAGATGATATTGCATTCAATTGTGTTGCATGATATAATTGATATTCTTCTATAGGTTAATTTTGCAGCTTTGGAGCGATATAGATGGATCATCACTAGAGTTCGCTCTTATGGAATGAAGGTGATGCTGACCCTGTTTCATCACTCCTTGCCACCATGGGCTGGTGAATATGGTGGATGGAAGCTAGAGAAAACTGTTGATTACTTCATGGATTTCACTAAGTTAGTATTCTATTAAGGGTTAGATCCATCAGTTTGATTCTGCAGTTCACAAGTGTTATTTCGTTTTTTTGAAAATACTTTTTGAAAAAAAAAAAAAAGGAAGACATAGGTTTTTCCTGATAAAATCTTTGGTTATATTATTGATTGCTATATTTCTCATTTGTATTTTGTAAAAGAAAACGAAAGAGCACAATTGCACAAGTTATGCATGTCTTGATACAATGTTTTCTTGAAGGTTGTTTCAATTATGTTTGTTTCTACAGTTCTGTAGAACTTGAACATGCTTCTTTGTTGCAGGATAGTTGTTGATCGTGTATCAGAGCTGGTAGACTATTGGGTGACGTTTAATGAGCCTCATGTATTTTGCATGCTAACTTATTGTGCTGGTGCTTGGCCTGGGGGTGATCCTGATATGCTGGAGGTTGCCACTTCTGCATTACCTACTGGTGTTTTCAACCAGGCCATGCATTGGATGGCCGTTGCGCATGCAAAAGCATATGATTATATCCATCAGCAAAGGTTTTTCTCCTCTCTACAGTTGTTTCTGAAGTTCTCGTGTTAAGAAGTTTTTATCTGTTTAGTTTAAGCAATTAAAAGGACAAAGATTCATAGAATAGTGCTTACAATGTTGCTCAAATACCACCTGTGGCTTATTGAGGTCTTTTCTCAAGGAACTCAAGTAATGCCTTTTTTATCCATTTGCCAGTTGTTGGTTGGTTACGTGGCAAATATGTCTTTTCCTCCTTCAACCTGATGAACAAACTCTTTATACATTTTATAATGTTCAATTGCTTTAGGAATTAATTTTTCAAAGATTTGTTCTATTTCTTCAGGACCTCTTCTAATTCAATTGTTGGAGTGGCACATCACGTATCATTTATGCGGCCATATGGTCTCTTCGATGTTGCGGCTGTTTCCCTGGCTAATTCTCTTACCCTTTTCCCATATGTGGATAGCATCTCCGACAAGTTGGATTATATAGGGATAAACTACTACGGACAGGTCTGTTACTTCTTTCACCTAGATACTGAGGACATGCACATGTAAGCCTGCTGATACTTGAATTGTTCAGGAAGTGATCTCTGGAGTTGGACTGAAACTAGTGGAGACTGATGAATATAGTGAATCTGGACGTGGGGTATATCCTGATGGCCTATTCCGAATGCTGATTCAGTTCCATGAGAGGTACAAACATCTAAAGCTGCCTTTCATCGTTAGCGAGAATGGAGTTTCTGATGCAACAGATCTGATTCGGCGGCCATATCTGTTGGAACATTTACTTGCTGTTTATGCAGCGATGACCATGGTCTTGAATCTTAACTTTTCACTTGTGTTGAAATTATCTGTTGTTGGTCAAAATGATATGTTGCTTGACATTCCGGTTTTTGATTTACAGGGTGTCCCCGTGCTTGGTTATCTATTTTGGACTATTTCAGACAATTGGGAGTGGGCTGATGGATATGGTCCCAAGTTTGGACTTGTGGCAGTGGATCGTGAAAATGGTCTAGCACGGATTCCACGTCCTTCATACTATTTGTTTTCCAAGGTTACCATAATTCATCTTTGATTCCTTTACTGGTCTTATCTTCTTGTGCTTTCCTTATTAATACTTCTATCGTTGCAAATTCAGGTGGTGAATACCGGCAAGATCACACGTGAAGACCGGGCACATGCATGGAATGATCTCCGAAGAGCTGCCAAAGAGAAAAAAAGACGACCATTTTATCGGGCCGTTAGTAAAAATGGTTTAATGTATGCAGGTAAATTAGTTGATCTTTTTCTCTCCAGAAGCATGTTTGTCATAAGAGGTTAGATATGTATTCTCTGCTGTTAGCCATATGAATCCCTTGAATTAGATGCCTCTTCCTAATTCAGTGCTCACCTTCCGAAAATCATATGAAAATTAGTAACCAGATGAAACTATCCATGTGACGACAAAGCTAGTTGGTTAGACTCTTTCTTTAGATAGGGAGAGTGAGATTAGATAGGGAGAGAGATTGCCCAATTGTTTACCCAGTTCCTCTAATGTTCACATTGTAATGGTGCCACTGCTGGGTGCAATTGCATAGGCTTCCCTACTCTCTTACCCCCCTGCTTTTGACACTATTTTTGAATTTTGATCACTTATTATCATATAATTTTCTCTTAATAGGAGGTCTTGATGAACCCATAGAGCGACCTTTTATTGAAAGAGACTGGCGATTTGGACACTATGAGATGGAAGGTCTACAGGACCCATTAAGCCGCCTGTCAAGAAGCATCCTTCGACCATTTACCATTAGAAGGAAAAGGAATCATCACAAGGACGAGGATGAATTTACTCTCCAACCTCTTGAATATAATGTTTGATTACATATCGATGCTTTTGTAAAATACGAACAAAAGTTAATACTCTCCATTTAGAACAAAAGTTACCTGAGCTTCGACTCTGTAATCTTAAAGCTCACAAGTTATAATTACTCTCTCATTTTTAGAAAGATAATTTTATTTTATTTTACGTTTATATTAAAAAAAAAATTAATTATTTTTATTTTATTATATTAATTTTATTATTTTCTTTTTAAAATATTATTATCTAGAGTATTTCTATTATATATTTTTTTGTATTTTTATTTTTATTTTTCAATATTTACAGTAATTAAATTATTTATCTTAATTGGTTATCATAATATTTTTATATAAAAATATTAAAAGATTATTGTATTAAATTTTTAATATTAACATAGAAAAAATAAAATTATAATTATATATTTAAAAATATTGATATGAATTAATAAATAATATATTTAATAATTATCTATTAAACTAATATTTTAAAAAAAAAGTGAATTATAATTTGATATTAAAAAAAAAATATGATTATTTTTTTAAGACGGTGAAAAAATATAATTATATATCTCAGGTAGAGTAAGTGATTTTCTGATATCCTTGTGTAAAATACTTCAAATATAATGGATTTATTTAGCTTCAATGCCCCCTTTTTTTTTCGATGAAATAGCTCACAAAGTAGCAAACCGTCGGTAATGATAAAATGAAAATAACCTGGTTAACGATCAATTTTGTTAACCTTGTTCATGTTTCAATGGCATGTCGTTGGTTGTTTTTAGAGCTCTAAATGAGTAAAGTGGTTTGCCAACGGTTTCATATTCGATTCGATTAAAATATTTTTATTTTGAGTTTAATTTTATAAATAAGTTAAATTTAAATCTTATTTCCACATTCAATAAATAAATAAGTTAAAATTAAGGAAAATTAAAATCAACTCGATTAAATTCATGAAAGTTTAATTATAAACTTGTAAAAGTTTAATTATAAACTCGTAAACGTACTTATAAATAAATTTATAAATAGCTTGATTATTATTATTATTAGTCTAATAATTTTAGTACTCTACTATTAAAAATTAAAGTGTTCATGCCAGCAATATTTAAAAAACTGATAGAAATTAAATTTTTTAAAATAGATATAACTACTTTAACATTCTTTGAGAGTTATAATTTTACTTGAAAAGAGCCCTATATTTATTGTACCAGTGTGAGTCATTACTTCTTTGTCTCCACTAGCCATAACGATAGTCTCGTTGATTTCAGTAACATCATCAAATTGCATTTTGTTTTTACAAACATGACATATGGCTCCTGTATCTAACCACCATTCTGAAGAAGTACCGGCCTTTCCATTTTTTCTGATCATAGCAATAAAATTCTGAGACTCAGTATTCTGCACTATCATATTTGTTTCTTTATTTGGTGTGTTAGATTTAGTTTTTAGAGGAGCCATACATTCTGCAATGAAATGACCCCATTTTCCACAGTTGTGGCACTTGTCCCTTTTCTTCTTAGAAATGGTCTTTTTGGCCTCCAACCTGGGGGGTTCATTTTTGGTCGACTTGGATCTTCTAGAAAATTTCTTGGAATGTGTAATTATGTTAGCAGCCGACTGTTGTTGTCTGACAATTTCCAAGTTATTTCTAGCTCTGTTCTCATTTTCGATTCTGATGAATTATTTGAGATCATACAGTCCCACTTGCATATTTTTTCTATACATTTCAGTTTTAAATGTGTGCCATGTAGAAGGTAGTTTGTAAATTATTGCCCTAACTAAGAAGGCATCACAGATGATGATCTTTTCATTATTTAATTTAAATCTCAGATTTTTTAGATCAGTTACTTGAGGAGTGATTTTCATATTTTCATTAAATTTGAAATCTATGAATTTGTCAACTAGGTGAGTTTTGACAATTCCTCCTCCTTTCTAAATTGAGCATCTAAATTATCCCATATTTTTTTAGCAGTGTTATATTTGCTAAAAATTTCTGCTAACCGATCAGAAAAACAATTCAATAGATAGTTTTTACAGAAGTCATCGTCCTTGTTCAATTGAGATTCATCAACATCCTTTATTGAATCAGTAAAAGTACTCAAAACAGTATAGAATATATTTTCATATTTCAATCCAAATTGAGTTTTTCGCTTCCATGAATTAAATTCAAATCCACTAAAAGTTTTCAATTTGACCATCTCAATCGGAACACGTTTATCCATTCTTCTATATATTTAAATAGACAATTAAATAACGAAAATTATATAGAAAAAAAAGTTGGAACAAGTGCACCTGAATTGAACCAATTGAATCAAACCAGTGATTGAATCGAACCAATAATTTGAACCGAACTGACGATTTGAATTGAACCGATGATTGAATCAAACTGATAATTAAATTGAACCAGCGGTCAACCCAAACCAAATTCAAATCAAACCAAAGATTTGAACCAAACAGATGAATCGAACCAACAATCGAATCGATCCAATTTCAAATCTTCTGCTGGGCTCCGATCTCCGTCTTGTGATCTTCGGTCAACGATTCTGTATTTTGTTCCTTCTTCTTCTTTTTTTTTTATTTATTTTTTTTTTAAATTAAACTAGAGAATCAAAAACAACAAATTTGATTATGTTATTAATCAAATTAGAACTTGAATAAAAAATAAGAAATCTTGAAAATTATTCAACAAGAAATCCCGATCCAAAAATTAGAATACCTAATGCTTCAAGATTGTTATAGTTTTAGATCAAGTAATATGCGATTGCTTGAAACATTACACTCTAAGTATCTAATTTGGAATATCTAGCATGCTGTCCCCAGCTAGCATATATATAGGTTTACACTAGGGTTAAACCAATTAATGGGTTCTTGCCCATTAGACCCACTAAAAAGATCCATTATCTATTAGGATTTATATTAGAACATATATTAGGGTTATTTAATATATCCAACAATATATAGATAAATATTTTAATGATATTATAATTTTTTTAAATCAATACTATATTACATCCATAAAAAGATAAATAACTTTTAATAAGTATCATATAATTGTAATTATATTTATTCATACCAATACGTTTTGTTTGTTTGGTTGGAGGGAAGTGAATAAAATAAAAGAAAGGGAGGAAAATATACAATATATCAAATCCATATTTGGGTTAAATACATGTCAATTTCCTTTCTTCTTTTCCTTTCTCTCAATTCGTTTGAGCCGAACAAAGGGGTATAATTTTAGATTAAAATTTTGTAAGTATTATATAATTTAATATTGTAATTTTTAAAATATTTTTTATTAATTAATATTTTTGAGATATAAATATTGCTTAATTTTATGATTATTTATTTATTTATTTTTATGTTAATTTTAAATATTTTTTTGTTATATTTATTTTATTAAAAATGAATATTAGGAAGTTGAGTAATTTAATGAGTTATAAGCGAGTCATAAACAAGTCGAGTTGGTGTACGAGTTTAACTTAATTATAATTTATTAATAAATCGAGTTCGATTATAATTTATAAATAAATTTTTAATGCTTGAACTTTTTTAATAATTAAACGAGTTGAAATTAAACCTGATTTTCAAGTTTGATTCAAGTTCGGACTAAAAAAATTATCAAATCGAATCCGAGTAAGTTAAAATTCGGTTTTGGCGCAGGTTGGGCTCGGCTTGACTTCATTACTGCGATAGTCGTTTTGATAGCATTTTGTTTTTGTCTGGTAGGTGAACGACAGGTCGTGCTAATGAGAGAGAGTGATAGTTTATAAAAAGGGTACTTTAGTACGTAATTTTTACAGAATCTCGTCGCTCCAAAATCACCCTAATTTGCTTGCTCCTTTAGCTCCCGCCCGTACTTCCGCTTGTTTCAGCTTCTAGTGATCAGCGTACTTGCCACTCCTTTCTCTACTTTCTTTCTTCCCTAGGGTTTCTCTTCCGCAAATTTCATTCTCTAAAGCCCTAAAAATCCCAGACTTCATCACAAAATGTCACATATTTCACATACTCATTTCAAAGAAGGAGACCAAGTTGAGGTCTTGAAGCGACAAAATGGCTCCAAAACTCTGACCTACTATGTTGCCACAGTGCTCCGTTCACCGGCAAGGCAAAATACCCAGATTCTGATCGAGTACCAGACCCCGATGATCAACCAAAAATGCCTCAGGGAGCTGGTTCATTTGGGCAGTGTGAGGCCCATGCCGCCAAGACAGCTAAACGAGTACTTCAAAATGGAAGATAGTGTGGATGTGTTTTGCGATAATGGGTGGCTAAAAGGGACCATTAAGGAGATTCTAGAGAATTCCAAGTATGTTGTCAGGTTTGATAGCAAAAGCGAGGGGATTGTGGCTGAGCAGTGCAATTTAAGGCTTCATCGTGAATGGGATGATGGGACCTGGGTTCCACATCTTCCTGAACAAGTTTGTGTCTCTGCGTGCATGTATTAGATTTTTGGTTATGTATTTGGTGTTTTTTTGCTTACTCTTTGATGGGTTTGTTTAACTTCATTGCCGCCTTTTTTTTTTCACCGACTGTTTGCTAATTGTCCTGTATAGAGTTGTCCCCTTTGTCATTGTTAGGTATGATTTCTTGTAAAGGTCATTTCTTTTACTGTCTCATTGTCTTGTAAAGTTAGTTATGTTATTGTTATTTTTTTTTCTTGCTATGCTGTATATCTAATAATATATTCTTGTGCCCCTTGTTTGCAGAAAGTTGGATGGACACCAATATCTCATTTGCGAACTTAATTTTTACTATCTCATTCGTTAATGTTTTGTAAAACATGTGTAGTGTTTGACAATCTGAAGGTTCCTTGTCTCATTTGTGATTTTACTTGATTTTAATATGTTTTGCTTCATTTGTGAGAACTGGAATTGCAGAAAATGTTCCCTCCAACGGACATGAAATCTAGAAAAATGAAGTTGAAGATCAAATGCAGCAAAAGGAAGTCAGAGCCAATGTTCAGACCGGGTGCGAGAGTAGAAGTCAAAAGTGATGAAGAAGGTTATAATGGTGCTTGGTATGATGCAATTATTATTGGAACAATAGGAACAGACAATATTTTGGTGCAATACCTGAACCTAGTAACAGATGATGAAACTGCACCCTTGAAAGAAGCAACTGATAGAGAGCATATTAGACCTTGTCCGCCCTCTGTTTCATCAGATGGCCATTTTAAGCAGTTTGAGAAGGTTGATGCTTGGTTCAATGAAGGGTGGTGGGAAGGTGAGGTTTCAGGAGTTCTGTGTGGATTAAAGTACATGGTTTATTTCAGCTCCACAAATGAAAATTTGGAGTTTGACCATTCAGTATTAAGGCATCATCAGGAATGGATTAATGGAAAATGGATTAAGGTACAACTTCTAAATGCTTTGAATTATGGTTTTTCTTTTATATTCTTTTTAATCTTTTCACTTAGAATTCATAATTTGTCAAGAAATTCCAGTAAATAAGATAGACAGATTTAAGCACTTAATAGTTAACATTATTGTTTATGCATCTAGCCACTTTAATTTTAAAAGCATTTGTTTGGGGAAGTTCTGGTGATATTTTTTTTTCCTAATTTGATCTTCAACTGAATAAAAATATAAATCTTACATGCATAACATATCTTTGGTTCATTATGGAATATGGATGAATTTTTTAAGTTATGGCACCAGGGGAAATCAATTGAATTGGAGGGTAATGAGAGAAATCCAAAAGCAAAGTTCTGCAAAGGAACTAGGGTGGAAGTAAAAAGTGATGAAGTTGGTTTCCAGGGTGCTTGGTTTTCTGCAATCATTACCGATGAGTTGGGGAATGACAAATTTATGGTAAAATATCACAATCTTTTAACAGATGATGGAACTGATTTCCTTAGAGAAGTGGCAAGTGCTTCAGACTTAAGGCCTTCCCCCCCTTATATTCAATGTGTGTGCCCTTTCAAACTATTTGAAATGGTTGATGCTTGGTTTAAAGATGGATGGTGGGTAGGTCGTATCATCAAAGTTCACAAGGACTTGAAGTACACAGTCTATTTCAAGTCAACAGAGGAATTGGAGTTTGAACACTGTGACCTGAGGCCTCATCAAGAATTGATTGGTGGAGATTGGTTCACTGTTCCCAAGGTATGACTTTCATATTGCATTAAATGCTACTTTTCTTGGTTATGTGCTAAATTGCTAATGTTGCCTGTAATAAATGGGTTTCATCTTCTACTAGAATAACGTAGAAACTACTCTGGTATATCATTTGTATGTAACCGAAATTTCCTAGTTAGATCTCTTCTGAGCAAGCCTCATTTGTCCGAGGCTTCAATCTTATGCAGTTAGGCTTGCATGGTAAGTTTCATAGAGATAATCAATACTAGCTTAATTGGATTCCTAAATGAAGTAGGAGGTTCTCATAAAATTCTTGGATGAAGTACGAAGTGTCAACTCATGCATGCTAAATGCATTTAAAGATGTTTGAACTGCCTATTGGTTTAAGCAAGTACTTGGATCAACTCACTGTAATTATTCTGTTGCACTCATCATTTAAGATGTACTTTCCTCTGCCACGTGCTAAACTAACTGCTGCCACCACTCGTGTCATTTCTCGTTAATTATTTTCTACTAACACTTACTCTGTTTTTGGGCTACATCAGAAAGTATCCACTAACACTCTTTAATTGCGTTGTTTTCCCTTTCCTCCCCTTTCTTTTCTTTTCTGTCTATCTCTGATACAGGATTGGGAGTTCTGATTCCCGAATGTGTAGCTTCAGTTCAATTTTGAAAGCACTGCTGGAAGGATCTTTCACCTTTCAGCATCTAATCAAGGTGATAGCATGCTACAGGATGCTAATTGTAGTGTTATTTGGCGTTTGGCCTCCAAAGCCTGTTATTAAATACATGGACCTTTTCTTTTGCTTAACGTTTCCTAACCTTTCCCTAGGTGCAATGCTAACTTCTTGTGCTTTGAGACGACTCTGATGCTGATATTTGAATTTATAAATTAGTAATACATTACAAATTCTGCAAACCAATGACTGCTTCTGCTTGGATAGTTTATTGTAGTTTCCACTGGATGTCTGTCATAGTTGCGGTTAACCTTTTTAAAAACTTTGCTTTAGATAATATCACTCTTGTAGCATCGATTCTCACCATTTTATGAGAACTTATGGATCAGCTTTATTTATCTTGTTTAATGACCTTTTTTTTATAAAATTTTTGGATTGGGATTCTCTGTTTGGACACTAATACACTATTGTTCAATAAACTTATGGATTTCATGACGTATTTTTAATGTATTAAACTTCCCTTTTTTGGATTTGATCCTTCCTGGGCACCAACTGTTTGTCCAATGCAATTTGCATGTAAACAGATGCTTGCTGTGAACCATCATTCAGATTATAAAAATTGGGAATATGATATTGTCCATCGAATATATTTTTTTGCTTGGCAATTAGTCTTTAAGGAGTAAATTTGATACATTTACATATCTGGAATAGTGAATTAGTGATTTTGTCTGAATTACATTTTCTTCTTAAAATTTTAGTTTAGTTTTTGCACCCAGTTTCATTAAGAGCCACAAGTTATACCTATGGCCGTGTATTGGCACTGTGATGCCAATGCACACATCATTTTCCAGAGCTATCACCCTTTGTTTGCGTGAGTTATTGGTATAGGATAATAGGAAAGAGAACCTCTCAAAAAACAAAAGCATATTCGTAGGCAATAGGCCACAAGCATATATATATATATATAAGCATATTCTTCTCTTATGTGAATCTAACATATTAACCATTCTAAAATAGCATCATTTTAAGTACTTTCACATCATATTATCTTTAATCTAAAACTTAAACATTATACATCATTTCTATTATTAAAATTACTTAAATTTAAGAAACAATAAGAATCAAAGAGAGTAGATGATTAACAATTTATTTTTACAATCAAGTTAATTAACCTCCTTTCCTTTTGTTCATTCAAGGCTTCATTTCCCCTTGAGCCACAATAGCTTCAAATTTGAACAGTGATAATGGAAAAGATTTGGACGAACCAGCCGGAGTCTTGAACGTAATGGAAGCAGCACGCTTCCGATTTTTATTGTAGTCATTCACGTCAATCTCACTTAAGGTAATCCAAATCAAGAACTCCTTTGCTTTAACACCAGTCAGATTCTTGATCTTGTTATGTTCAAAATCAAAATATTCAGTGACTTCAGAATCATAACAGATAACTACATTCTCAAACTTGTACTCTCGCTTCTTCTTGTGTCTGAGCCAAACAAAACCAGTATCCTTCACGAGCCCACATTCCTCTATTTCCTCTATTGTTAGGAGACCATTTGGTAGGCCTATTTCAGACAACAGCAACATGAACTTCTCTCTGCAACTCTCGTCTCCATGATAAACCTCAGCTCTGGCCTTCATGTCTTGTGTCACCATAGACATCTCCCTGCCTTTTTGAAGCTCTGGAGGTATAATGTTCGGTGCTGGTGTTGACAGAGCAGGAGGGTAAATGTTGGATTTTCAAGAAAATAGTATTGTGTTTGTGCAAAGGCAAAGGCAGGAAGTTAGGTGATACAGGAAGGAGGGTAATTCTTTGATTATTTGGGTTATTCAAGGAACCTGGAATATGGATTGGTATCTAATGTTTGTGCAATCATAGCAATATTGTTATTTGGGGTTAAAGAATTTAATTTAATAATATTTTCCATATTTCAAAAGAAATTCTTTCTAACAAGTGCCTTAAATTAAATAATGCTAAATATAGCAATACCGCAATTATTAAAATCCAATAATCAAAAAGCTTAATAATTTGATTTTAAAGTTTTATTTTTTTTTGAGACCAAATAAAATGTGCACCTAATACTAAATTAATGGTAAAATTATGATTTTTGAGTGGAAAATAAAATTCAGAATTATATTCGAAGCATTTCTTAGAAGATATTACAATATACATTTTCGAGTTCTACTCCCGCTCTATGATTTTCTTGAAAATAAAATAAAAATATCAACTCTATCGAGCTACTTGTTCATATCCTGTATGGCTCTGTCCATCTCTACATTCTGGCCCGTTATAAGAGGCCCACAAAATCAAGCCTATAAAGTAAATGGCAAATTGGTCATCTTATGTCCACATTGATCGCTTTTCCTTTCCCCATCTCTCCCTCCCTCCACCCACCAAAAACCAATCTAATCGTTTAATTCGATCTTCAATTTGATTTTGACCAAATCCCTTCTTCACTAATAGGGTCCTCGCTGTTCATGTTTTTGCAAACATAACTGTACCGGAAACTTTTTTTCCCATTTTCTCAAATGGCAATCTCCGAGCCAGAAAACCGGATCATTGAAATTCACTTTCATTCACTACCGATCTTGAAATTTTTCTTTCTGGTAAGCTAATTCAGTTCAATACCTTTGTTACATTTCTATAATTGGGTAATTGAGCTTTTCCTTTTCTTTTTCTTTTCCCCATTTGTTATTTCTTTTGGAATCAAATTATGAATTCAAGAGATGGGATTTTCCCTGATGAAGTTGTCCTTCAATTTCTTGCAAGATTGCCTGTTAAGTCACTGTTTAGAGTCAAAACTGTTTGTAAACTTTGGTACAGATTATCATCAGATAAGTATTTTATCCAACTCTACAATGATGTAGCTGCTAAGAACCCAGTGGTATTGGTAGAGATTTCAGATTCATCAGTGTCAAAATCTAGCTTAATCTGTATTGATAATTTAAGGGGTGTCTCTGAATTTTCTTTGGATTTCTTGAAAGATAGAGTGAAAGTTAGGGCCTCCTGTAATGGTCTGTTGTGTTGCTCTAGCATCCCTGATATGGGGGTTTACTATGTTTGCAATCCAATGACCAGAGAATTTAAGTTGCTTCCTAAGAGTAGAGAAAGGCCTGTGACTAGGTTTTATCCTGATGGTGAGGCTACTCTAGTTGGCTTGGCTTGCAATTTATCAATGCAAAAGTTTAATGTTGTTTTAGCAGGTTATCATCGTACGTTTGGTCATAGGCCAGATGGCACATTTATATGCTTGGTATTTGATTCAGATTCAAATAAATGGAGGAAGTTTGTTTCATTTCAAGATGATCGTTTCACTCATATGAATAGGAACCAGGTTGTGTTTGTCAGTGGTGCACTCCATTGGTTAACAGGTAGTTGCTCATGTATACTTGCTCTTGATCTGAATTCTGATATTTGGAGGAAGATTTCATTGCCGAAAGAAGTGAGTTATGGGGCTGGGAACAGGGTGTATTTGTTGGAGTCGGATGGGTGTTTGTCGGTGATTCAGATTTCAGAGGCATGGATGAAAATATGGGCGATGAAAGACTATGGGAGTGAACAATGGCATGTGGTTGATAGGGTGAGCTTGAGATGCATTAGGGGAATGGTGCCTGGTATATTCCCAATAAGTCAGACATGTGAATGTGTTTTCCTGGCAACCCATAAGCAGGTTTTGGTGTATCATTGGAGGAGTCAGGTTTGGAAAGAGATGTATTCCGTGAAGAACAGCTCTGCATTGCCTTTGTGGTTCTCAGCACATGCATTTAGAAGCACAATCTTCTCTTGTAATTAAATTGTGGTCTGTATTTTACCAGATTTCTGTACAGAAATCTATTCTTGCTACTTGTTTGTAGTGTCACTTATTTTGAAAATGGTCATTTGTTAAATGTGCATATTTTTCATATTCGATATGCAATTGTTATTTTATTAAGATTGTTTTGGCTTGGAACCTTTTTATTGTCATGAATAATAAGCAAGCTGAGATTGGCACTTGTTTTTTGAGTGCAATTACCCTGTCAAAAGCAATGGCAGGAAGTGCTTGTTATGTTTACTGTAATTTTTGTCAAGGATTAATGCAGCTTGCAGCTTGGTTTAGATTATCTGAAAGTTACTTTCCGTTTTGCGTGCATGAAATTCAAATATAACATTCAAGAGCAAAACTACAACTTACCATTGTTCAATCTCGAATCAACTTTGTACACTACTATCCATTTCTTTTTCTTTGCTGATAAAAAAAAAAGCTTCATTTTCAATGTGTTCAGCTAGCATACGTGTTTTCCTGCATCCAGTTCCTTATAATAGCTACAAAAAGTCAGGCACCTGAATTAATTTAGCTGGTAATTGCAGTTCTCGTATTTTTCCAATTGTCAAAAGTTCATTAGGCTATTAAATTGTGGCAGGGATGAAGCAATAGTGCTGAATCCATCTTTGTATTGAATGGAAGGTATCAGTTATTGCCCTTCATTACCTTACCTTACACTTGGTTGTGTGGTCCTATCCTACAAGTTTAGATCTTTGCCCTTAAAACATTCTTTAAAGATTGATGGTAGAACCATGCTACATGCTCAAAGGGAGTTTGGTAAGATTTGCCATCAGATTCAGTGCTAAGGCCAAAATTTATAGTTCTAGGTCACATGGGCACTGCAGTGCACATGCAAAGTTCTAACATTTGAATATATTCAAGTTTATTATTTGTCTTCGAACCTCCATGCAAAAATAGAAAAAAGGTCCTTGGCATACTCAACAATTTTGTCATTTTTCTAAAAAAAAAAAAAATTTGTCATGCAAGAAATAATTTATTTACTGTAAAACTATGTATATATAAAATATATTTTAAAGATAAAATAAAATAAAATTTTTAACAAATTGCCAGGAATTTGATCAAATTCTTATTTTCCATGTCACTAACCATTTTTTTCAAAAAAAGCAAAAGATAAAGAGTCAACCAAATACCATATCATTATACACCACAACCTTGACCGGTGCAAGATAATCCCAAAAAGTGATTACGGTACGGTTACTGAGGAAGCCAAACAGACCCAAACAAAGACCATCCATCCTGGCTTGGATGATGACGACGACGTTCAGAACAGCTGCGTATACAGCTTTGTGTATTAGCTCTTTCTTTCTTTCCTTTCTCTCATCTCTCTGTCGATTCTGACGATACTATCATACATAAAAACCACAGCTTTATTTGATTTTTTTTTTTAAGAACAGGTCCGTCCGGTCAAGAAAATTGAAAGTTTAGTATAATTTGGGGAACAAGAATGTTATGACCTTTTAGGGGTATTTTTTTTTTTAATTGGTCATGTACTTCTCATTTTTAGGGCTTTATTTTCTTTGTCACTCCTTTCTGGCTTTTGGGTCTTTCTTGACTCGCTCTCTCCCTCTTTGCTGCCACTCAGCGTAGTTCAAGGTATGCCCTTACTATAAATTTTATTTATTTATTTTATGATGGATGAGTTAATTTTGTCATTTTTCATACATGTATCAATTTTTATGTATAGTTTAGACCTGGGGTTTTCATTTGCTGTTTATCGAATCTGGGGGGTTTGGTTCTCAAATGGGTTTTAATTCTTTTCCCTTTTTATTTTGATTGAAGCCACCATTTTGTTTATTTGTCTCAATTACATGACCTCCAAATACTGATCCCTTTGCAATTCTTTGTGTTGCTTTTGATATTGTTAACTGGGCTGAAAATCTCAGATTGGGTCTTAATTGATTTGTTAAGTAGTTCACCTTCTGTAACTATCTCCATTACACAATGACTATGCTGAAGTAGCTTCCATTTAAATTCTGCAAGGCGCCTGTTGTCACTGGTTTTCTTAGTAGCATTTAATTGAAAAGGTTTTCTTTCATTTTTTGCTGCTTCTATCTTTACTTGCATAAGGTCTTTTTGTCATTGCTTTGGAGTTCATATGTTGTGTTATTATATTCACCTGGTTGATGAAATGTTTGCTTTATTATTTGGGATATAAATTTATGTTGTTGGAGATTCTGATTTATAAACAGTTGAATTTCTTCCTTAGAAGCTAAGTAAAGCTATTTTCATCGTAGACTACACATTGCATTGGTGCATTGTGAGGTTTGCAGTCAATTTAGAGATCTTGCATCATGAAGAAATTTTTTGATACTTTTTTGCTTCCTGTCAGATGGAAATAAATAAATTCATGGTTCTCTAAACAATTGCAATATCAGCGACTTGAGGAATATCTTGCCTTTTGCTAGATGTGATTTACTTCTTATTCGCCAAGCATATTTCTCTGTCATGATAATGTATTTACCAAAAAGTGCAGTTATATCATTTTTGTTTTGAAGCATGAAGCTTTAGGTCTTTTGCATGTGCATTTCTTTGCCAATATGTGTTTTGATGGTGGCTTTAGGTTCAGCCAATAATATCCGAGTTGTTACAAAAGAAAATTATTGAAGTTTTTGCTGCTTTTCTATTGTGACTCGCATGCAAACAAATTTTACAGGCTTAAGTGTTCTCATTCTTTAGTGACAGGTTATGTTTTTCACATGACATTGAGGTTGCAAGTCATGCTTCCCTTGATAGAATCAGAAATGGATTAGCTCAACCTTCTAAAAAATTACTGTTACATATTAACTACTATGGCTCGTAAAGGTAATCAACAGAGAAATGCGGTAGATCGCCATACATCAAACCACAAAAAAAAGGCTTCAGATTCGGGGTATGCAATTCCTGATATGAAAGGACGAGGAAAAGTGAGTGAGGTGAAGGTTTTTCCTGGAGAGGAAATCCCAAATGGTAATCAGCCAAGTAGTCTTTCTACAGATCACAAAACTAAGCAAAATTCTGAAAAATTTCAGAGAAAGGAGAAGCAAGGGATGGATCAACAGCAGGATCTAGGGGAGTCAGTGTCATCCGCAAATGATTCAGGGGATTGTAGTAGTCCTTTTGTGAGAACTCCTGGTGTAAGACAAGAAAATGGAACATCACCTGGCTGGCAGTATGGTCCAAAACATGCAAAAAATGGATTAAACCGCTTGCTTGCTAGCCTGCATATGAAAAGGATGATGGAAAATGTGGATTTTTCAGGAAATATGGCAGTTAGAAACTTGAGGGAATCAACTTTGTCCATGTTGAAGGCAGCAGGTGAATGGCTGGAGAGGCATGGGCTGATGTTTGACAGGCTAACCACCAACATATACAATGCTCGTGATTATGTTAAACTAAAGGTTGGGCAAGCATATCCTGTTGTTTTGAAATGGCTCATCAATTTTGGGAACATAATGCTTCTTTTGTCAGTGGTTTGGTTGGACTTCACTATTAGAGGCATTGATTCCTTTTTACGACTAGGGACAACATCCTTTTTTTCAGTTATATGGTGTAGCATCTTGTCAGTAATTGCTATGGTTGGATTGTCCAAGTTCCTTATTGTTCTGGTAAGCCTGGTTATGCTTAATCTACTTGATATAATTTTTCCATGTATCTGTAGACATACTTTTCTTAAAATCCTAAATAAGTCTATAAATGCAATATTGGTACATTGTCTAACAAGTTAGAATTCTTGTATATGGGTGCACACTCTCCATGGTTTTACTGCTTAATGGTTTGCCTTTGCAATTCCGAGGAATGTTGCATCAGGGTATTGCTTCATTGGGTAGCACACCAAAGAATAACTCTATAACTATATCATTATAATTTTCAGCTACATGTTCCATCTTCTAGTGTTTTTGTGTTGCCATTTTTTTTTAGCTGAACTACCATTTATATGCATTTTTCTAGATACCTGTGATAAATATTGAATTACTCAGGCCATAGCTGCACTTGTGGGAGTTTTCATTGGTCTCACCCTTGGACTTCTGGTAGTTGCTATTTCTGGAACTCTTTTCCTATGGCTTTATGGAAGCTTTTGGACAACAATATTTGTCATTCTCATTGGAGGTAATTTCTTTTGCTATTTTCCTCGACATGTATCATCTCTTCATTTGCATTTATTAGTTGCCAAGGAATGCTATATTCAGGTTTTTTTGCCCTATTTTTGGATTCAGGGTTGCTATTCATGTTGAGCCATGAACGTCTTGCACTTCTAGTCACCACTGTCTATTCTGTATATTGTGCATGGACATACGTTGGATGGCTTGGCTTATTTTTGGCCTTGAATTTGTCCTTCATCTCAAGTGATGTTCTGATATATTTCCTAAAGAATAACATTAACCAACGCAGAAGATCCAATAGATTCCCTGAACAGTCTGCAGGAATGGAAGGTCAACCGGGCTTATTCAATGGTGAGCATGCTTCTTTCTCTGAAACTAGCCCGGGGTTAGCATCAGATCACAGCCCTGGAGTACCTTCAACCAGTGGGGCTGATTCTGAGTTGACTTCTGAAGAAGAAGTTATTCGATTGTTGAACTGTACTGATCACTATTCGGCATTCGGTTTTTCCCGGTATGAAAATGTGGATGTATCTATACTAAAGAGGGAGTATAGGAAAAAGGTATATGGCATTTTTATCTGCTTTATATTGCTTATTGCAGCTGTCTTTTGGAAATTTCAAGAGCTTTGATAAATCTGATATAGTTGGTGATGTGAAATCCAGTGTTTTGAAGCTGTTTAGAAATTGGTTTACATGCTTCTCCATTTGTTGAACCTTGCTTCTAGATAACAATTAGATATGCTTCCATGAGTTTCAAAGTTTGTCTTGTGTCTATCTAGGGATTACTCGCAGATACTCCTTATAACTTTCTATCATTGAAATGAGAGGTGGATTGCCAAGTATTTTTTTATTTGTTTATTAGGCAATGCTGGTTCATCCTGACAAGAATATGGGAAATGAGAAGGCTGCAGAAGCTTTCAAGAAACTTCAAAATGCTTATGAGGTAAAGTTATTGGCTTCCTTTGGTTATTGCCAAAACTGAAACTTTTGTTTGCACGTGATTTTCACTGACATAGTGTTGTCATTTTAACAAATATCAGGTTTTGCTTGATTCCTTGAAGCGAAAATCATATGATGATGAACTGAGGAGGAAAGAGTTGCTGAACTATTTTCGTAGGTTTCAAAGAACTTCTCAGAAGGTTCGAGCATATGTCTTATCTCTGTTGTCTTTGTGTTCTACATTAAAATTTCCTCTTATTTCCTTTCTAGTGGCATATTTCTATCAATAGTTTCTATACTAACTTGTTTTGCTTTGGAGTAATGTCAATCCAATGCAACAAAACAGTCCGGTTGCAATGCACTGCAAGTTCCTGAGGAAAATTTATATGGAAGAGATAATTTTTGGCAAATAGACTTTCTTTAATTTGATTATACGAGAATAATTTTAGTCCATAATTTAGAATGCATATGAATTGAAACCTATATTCGACTAAGCAGCCATGTGAAACCATTGGCGAAATAGTAATTCACATGCACATATTTTGATTCCAATCTACCTTCACGACACTTTGAATAGTTGTATGAGATTTGTTGAAGGATTATGTCCTAGTTCACTCAGATCCTATGCTATCATGTCTTCTTTTTATTTGTTTGGATTGGCAATTATTTTTTATTTGTTTATTGGACAATGCTGGTTCATCCTCTATTTCCTAAATAGGAATTTACATAATACACCTAAATAGAAGCAGTACTGCATGAAAAATATCTTGAAGCCGAGCTGTTCACTATATTTTGTTCTGCGTATCCTTTCACTTTATTTTAGCTTCTAACATAATTGGTTTCTCAGAATGGAAAGCATGGTTTCTTTGCCTTTGGGTTTGGTCATTCAGAGGCTGAAGGTGAAGACCTCTTTGGAGAATCAAGATGCATATCTTGCAAAAAGTGCAACAATTTTCATGTCTGGGTACATACAACAAAGTCCAAATCTCGAGCAAGATGGTGCCAGGTTTTTATTTTTCCTTTAATATGCCCTTGTTTCTAATGGTCCCACACTCTTTTATCTCTCTGTATTCCCCTTGAAAATAAGTATTGAGCACATTATCATCACGCAAAAAACATGGTCTTTCTCCCTATTCCTAATGACAAGAGAATACTGTACATAGTGCTTATCTTTAACTGTGGGTGTTTTGCTGCCATAGGATTGCAAAGACTTCCACCTGGCAAAGGATGGGGATGGATGGGTTGAGCAATCTTCTCAACCGTACTTTTTTGGATTATTGCAGAAGGTATATATATACATGGTTCATTCTTTTTAGTATAACAAGTCAGTTTATTGTTTGTGAAGAAACAGAAAGAAATTATATTATGACTTTCTAATTGAAGTTGTAAAGATGTTCTTATTTAATTTGTTGAGTTGTACTTCTGCATTTTTAAGACAGTTTTTTGCCTGCAGGTTGATGCTCCCACTGCATATGTTTGTGCAGATAGCAAGATATATGATGCTACTGAATGGTATATTTGCCAGGTAAATAATTTCTTATCAATATTTGAATTAAGGCTTATTTGAAGATTTCTGTCCTCGTGAATGAGGAGACCACAAGGCACATGTTCACTGTAGGCATAATTAGTTATGATAGGCAATTTGATAGTTTTATTTTGCAAATGATATTTGATTCTAAATTATGAGTAAAAATTAGAGGATGAATCAAGGCCTGAAATGTTTGATAGCTGAATTTGGTAACAGAACCAAATTTAGCCGGCAGCTGTAAACTAATAGAAATGATGCTCTGAATTCAAGAAATAATTCAATTGAATTGGCATTTGCAACTTGAAAGATTTCAAGCAATGCTTACTGTTGGGGTTCCAAATATGTCAAGTAGATGTGATGACATGCCTGTAACTTTTATCTTTTTTGTGTTTTGTTCGCTGTACTTTGAACTTCCAGTGTTGTTTCTGCATTTTCACTGCCTGATATTGGTTTTGGAAATGCTGTCGTCAGACCATTAAATATTTCCATTTGAGATGTCAAAATACTTGTTCAACTGCAAATAATTTATGCCAATTGAAATCTAGTTCAACTGCAAATTGAATATTGGGTGCAGCTTGTTTCAAAGATGAAATGCGTTTGGCAGTCATGTGAATTTCTTGTTGTTGGAACACCCACTTGTATATGCTTTCATACTGGATGGGGGAGTGAATGTGTTCAACATTGAATTTTATTGCAGGGAATGAGATGCCTAGCCAACACACACAAACCAAGCTTTCATGTGAACACTAGTGTTACTTCCAAGCATAATACTGGCAAGGGACCAAGTTCTGGACAAAGAGGTGGATGGACACCAGCATCTAACGTGGAAGACACCATGACTGAGGAAGAATTCTTCGAGTGGTTTCAGAACGCAGTGCAAGCAGGTGTTTTTAGTGGCAGTACCTCTGATGAGAGCCCATCTGCCAGGGCTGGAAATGGTCCTAAGAGCAGTGGCGGTGGCAATAGCAATAGCACTGGTAACAAAAGGAAGAAAAAGGGCAAAAAATAATGGTAAAAGTTGATATTTTCGATCATTGATTTTCTAATTCTGTAAGCATTTTCCAACCCTATGAAAAGGGCTTATATGCTTCAAGAAGGGTCTGTCGTCTTTTATTAAATGAATGCCTGGGGGAATTTTTTTTGAATCAATTGAGTTGTTTGCCGGCATGAGTAGAGGTCAGTCCTTGTAAGCCTTGACCATAAAGAGTTTGTATAGCATTTGAGTTCTCTATAGGCTCCCTCGGCCTCTGTTAAACAAGGCTATGGCAGACTTGACACAGAGAGGAGGGGTAATAGTTAAAGAAAATCACTTGTATGCTTATGGAATTGACATTCTCGAGGAATCGGATAATCATAAATCGTCACATTTAATCAAATGGCTGAAGAAAGAAATGTTCAAATTTATTTACAAATAGTGGGTAGTCCCAAGTCTTAGTCTGAGTTGTAGCTTAAAATTGAGCTCTGAAAACCATTTTCATTGTAATAGAAGGGATCAAATTCACATACATTACGTTGAATAGAGCCCGTATGACGAACCTGCTCTTTATTGCTGTTGATGAAAATTGAGCAAGCTATCTAAACAAGTAATGCCATTTTGAATAATTTTTCTTTGTAAAATGTTCCTCCTTTTGGCTGGTGTAGGGTGGAGGGGAGGGTGTGAACTCTGAACCAAGAAAAATTGCCCGCGCAAAAGATAAACCATATTATAACATAAAATTGGACAATTAAATTATATTTGGAATAAGAAAAGAAATTTAGGGATAAAATGAAGAAAAACTCCCAAGTCTCAGAAAATAAGTTCCTACATATAAAAGTATTTAATTCAATTGGTTTATGGTTGGGTGTTGTAAATTTTATTTATACATTCAACAGAGTAATGTACTAATTTAAATTTAAATCTATTTTATATATAAAAAAGTGTCATTTTCTCAAATTATAAAAATTATCACTAATTTCATGGGAAATGTAATGAGTGGGTTAGGCCTAGAGCTTAACATGGGACTCGAAGGTGTTGATCTGGTCTGAATTTTTGAACAGAAAAAATAATCGAAAAAAAAAAATTTAGAGATCTTACAAAAAAAAAAAATTAAATTGAATCCAAATAACAGTTATTGAGATGTTTTAATTTCTCTATTACAAATTAAACCGAATCGAATTATATTCTAATTGAATTGAATCTCCGAATATTCAAATCAATTAACTAATTTATATATATTTGTATAATTATAAATTTATAATATATATATATATTTATATTTATATAATTATAAATTTATAATATATGATTTATATATTATTATTTATATATGTATTTTTATTTATATAATTATAAATTTATAATATATGATCTATATATTATTATTTATATAATTATAAATTTCTAATATTTTTTATATATATTATAAAATTATATTAAATTTTCAAATTGTTGAATCCAATCAAATTGAAATATTTAAATATTTGAATTGAATTAAAAATTTAAAAATTATAACCGAATATCCGAATATTCAAGTAGTACTGTAATAAATTTTTGAAATAATTCAGTATATATATATATTCTTTATTTGATTTGAGATAAAAAAAATTTATTTTTAAATTTTCAAAATTTTAATTTGATTAGAAAGTTTTCAAACCTTTAAATCAAACCGAACCAGGCATCGCCTATTGAATGAGTATACAATGAGAAAAAAAAAAGAGTGGAGTTATAAATAAATTACATAAAATTAATTAATTCATTTGCTGTTCCAGTGCCAGATGGGCAATTGCAGACTATTAAAGTACAAATATAGCCCTTAAGATCCTTTAAATCACCGAAAAATTCATGCTCTATATCCCCAGTTGGTGTAACCCTCTCGTGCTCAATCATCAATGGAGACACTCGTGTATACCGCAGCAATTTATCTAAACCCAAAACAGGTCAATGGTCACGGGTTTAGTTTGAATAGAAACGCAAGCTTGAGTTTTGCAAATGGATACTCTTCTCAGAGGCCTTTCAACTCTCAAAAGCTTTCACTTGGATTCAGGAAATCAGTAATTGTTGGGGCCAAAAAGAACAAGAACAAGAACAAGAAGAAGGAAGACACTCATAGCTTCATACCCAGACCAGATGAGGCCACTGGACCTTTCCCTGAAGCTGTCCTGCTTAAAGAAGTAATTTTTACATGACCCATTTCTTTTTTTCTTTTTCTTGAAAAAAAAAAATCTTATCTTTATTTTTGTTGTGATTTTTCGAGTTTTTCTCGGTATTTCGTGTGTTCTGAAACCTTTCAATTACAAAAGGGCTTTGTGTATTTGAGGTTTTGAAAATTTAAATTGCTGACCGTATCCTGAATAGACTTTTTTTTTTTTGTTTAATTTCTTTGTCTCAGCAACTTTTTAAAGTTCATTTCGGGGTCGTTGTAGGATTACATTTTGGGTTTGTTTTAGTGGTATTATTATTTTGAATAGTCAATTTCTTATTTAGTTTGTGTTTGATTTTGTGACGGGGTTTTATTTTGAGTTTCAGAAGAAGGTGCAGGAAGATGGTAGACTTCTTCCTGAGTTCGCTGATGCTGAAGAGCGTAAGTGACTTTAGTTCGTAAATATCTTTTGATATTTGCTTTATTCTGTGTTTGGTAAGACTTTTGTTATGATTTTTTGAAGGTTAAAGTAATATATTATTCATGAATTTGCAGAAAAGCTGTATGAATTTGTGAACCTTGAGCTGGAGAGTAAATTGAACGTGGACCGTAGTAAGTTTACTCCCTTCTCATTTCTTCTTGGTCTCCATTATTGGTTGCTTGTCAGAAATGTAGAAATCTTGTTTTTAATCTGCGAGATTTAAATTGAGATAAAGCTTATTGTTTCACTGTTTATATAAAATGATAAAAAGTATATTGATAGTGGTTTTTACCTAGTTGTGATTTGCATCAGTACTTGAAGTGAACATGTAAGCTAATTTATTGTGAATTGTCGTCTCCCTTGTGTGTGCAGTGCGTCACTATGAAGTGGTTTATCTAATCCATGAGAAGCATGCAGAAGAGGTTGGCTGTGTGAATGAAAAAGTTCAAGGTGACACTTTCTGCTTCCATCTTTATATTCTGCCTCCATTCTCTCTACTCTGTATTTGATGAAGTATTTTAGCTTAATTAATTGATTAAGTTTGCAAGGTATTTCTAATTCATAACACCTGTTGGTTCTGCTTTCTCATTATTGATAATGAGATCCACTCATAGGCCAGCCACACATAGGCCAGCACAAATTTTCCATGTCCCATTCACATGGCACCATCTCCAAAAAAATCTAAAGCCTAGAAACCTTCTTTTGCCACAAAAGTAGGCAAGGTGCTTGTTGATTATATAACAGAGAGTTCCATTGTGGATACATTTTTAGGTTTCCTTTCCTATTATAAATAGTGTCTCAAGGGACAATATTTTCAAAGATAATATATATTCAACAGCAAATGAACCATGGTGCTTGCCTTGATAGTTGGGAAAGGCTTTTCATGACTTCTCTAAATTGGTAATTTAGGAATACTAGTAAATGTTCACTGTCATCATTTATTCCTTTGTCACTCATCCTTGTATAATTCAGTCCAAATTACCATTTTGAATTTTGATTTGATTTGTCCTTAATAATTGATCTGTCTATAATCTGCCTCAGTAACCCAAATTATGATCCTTTATAAAACAATTTGATGTTTTCATGATTAGATTGTGACCTAGATGCTAGGTCTGGATGCTTCTAAAACATCTCTATAGTCTATACAATTTCCCAAGTTGTTGATGTAGGTATGTGTTTTTTTAAAGATGTTGATTCTAGCTAGGATGTGTTTGAGAACATGATAAGAAAAATGGATAAAAAATGACATAATGGTGATTACAATACCTAACAAGTGTAGAAGCATATACGATTTGTTCGTTTTGACTTTTCACCCTTCATGCTTCTTATTTATTATTTCTCCATGATTTCATGACAGAGAAAATATGGCTTGACACATGGTTAGGAAACCTTTAGTTATAAGATATGTTGGAATGACACTAATGCAGCTAGTTTGTCTATTCTAGGTTGTCTAGGATATCTTTAGTTATTCAAATTTGTATTTTAAGAATTATGATGCTATCATTCATTTTATAATCTTAAATAAATGATGCCTGTATATGTTGGGACCTCCATATCTTTGTACAGGAAGCTCTGCTTCCTTTCTTTCAAAGTCTCAATAACTTGCAACTTACTAAAGACAAAGGTCATCGGATGTTGTATTAGAGTTCAATGTATTTTTCCTTGGAAGTTGTTTTTGAAATGTGCCCTCCATTTTCTTTGACCTCTTAAACACTGGCTGCAGATTTTCTAAGGGAGAAGAGAGGTAAGATATGGAGGCTGAATGATTGGGGTATGAGAAGGCTAGCATACAAGATAAAGAAAGCCAAAAATGCCCATTATATTTTGATGAATTTTGAGATGGAAGCTAAATGGATCAATGACTTCAAGAGCATGCTAGACAAAGATGAAAGAGTTATCCGACACCTTGTGATAAAGAGAGATGAAGCGATCACAGAAGATTGCCCACCTCCACCTGAGTTCCACACTTTGCGTGCAGGTATGGATGATAATGATGAGGATGATGATTTAGATTATGATGATGATGAAGCTTATGATGAGGATTGGGATGGTGAGGGTGATATGGAGGGTTATGATGACGACGCTACAGAAGATGGTATTATAGTAATCGACAGCAATGATAATGATGACGATGATGGTAGTGAGGATTGGAATAATGAATCAGAACTTGTAAATGACAAAGGAAGAAGATATAAGATACGGGAGAGAGTAGGCAGGTAGTTTCTTAAAAGTTTAAGCACCTTGTTTAGGTTGAGAAACATTCAGAACAGGTTAATGCAGTCTACTGTGTATAATATTGTGCCCCAATTGAGTAAAGAAATCATTTTGGTATAAATGTGTACAATTTTGCATGGGATCTTTTTAGGGTGGAAATATTGCCAGAGCATGTGAATTTATTATTAATATTATTATTATTATTGAGGTGTATTTGTTTGTGAGCACATTCACATATAAATTCTTTTAATTTATTTTATTAAGAGGCTTATTAAATATGTGTTATATAATAAAACAACAGTTCTCTTTTATTTCATTTTTTATTCCTTCCATAATGAATTTTACACAACTTCGTTTACCATTTATATTTAAGAGAATTGTTGAGCAACATTTTAGATACACAAGCCTCTCTATATATTTTCAGAGAAACTTTTGATTTAACCAATTAATGTTTTATCTCCAACAAAATTTAATTGCAAAAATATAGAGATTTATGGAAAATCGATTTCAATTTTTTTTAATAAATTAAATTTATAATCTAAGAAGGAAAGCATCACTAATAATAACTAATTGTGTTATAATAATTTATTAATTAACCATTAACCATCTCTTTCTCACCAATGAGAAGCCCCACCTAATTCTCCTCTGTTGAATGAGTAATAGTTGCAGGTAAATCCCACGTGTACCAACTTCCATTTTGGAGGGATCGTTAAACACTTGTATAAACTATAGACGCTTTAATCTTTTTATATAAGACCATCTTTAAGGTAAGATGAAGCAAATCACTTAAGATAAGTAAAACTAAGAAGAAAAAAAAATATGGCGCCAAACACTTCAATCACAATGGCAATCACTATTGCTTCTTTAATCCTTGTGTTCGTTCCAACCTCTTACCCCTATCCATTGATGATACAGGGGTTGAGTTACTCTTCTGTCCCAAATAATGATGTTGATCTTCTTGAATTTCCTCTAAATTTAGAGTTTTTAGAAGCTGAATTCTTTTTGCATGGCTCTTTGGGTCATGGGTTGGATACTTTTGCCCCAAATTTGAGTATGGGAGGACCATCACCAATTGGTGCTAAGAAGGCTGATCTTGATTCTTTTACAAGGGATGTTATCATGCAATTTGCTTGGCAAGAAGTGGGACATTTGAGGTGTAATTGAACATCTTCTTTTATATATATATATATACTTTTTTCAAATTTTTTGTAAATCAGACTCTTGGTTTAGTCATTTTTAATTATTTGGTATAGAAGTGTGACTTGTATAATGAAACAGATCAATCAAGAACAGAGTAAGAGGATTCCCAAGACCATTGTTGGATTTGAGGGCAGAAAGATTTGCAGAAGCTATGAACAAGGCATTTGGGAAGAAACTATCACCTCCTTTCGATCCCTACGCCTCTTCTCTCAACTTCCTCATTGCCTCTTATATGATTCCCTATGTTACCGCCACAGGATATGCTGGAGTAAACGCAAGACTTGAAGGCTCTGCTTCAAAGCAGGTATACAGAATTGGAAAATTAATTTCTTTCTCCAAAACAAGAGTACTTAATTTAGCAAAAAAAAATTGTGGGTATTTTTCAGGTAGTTGCAGGGCTTTTGGCAGTGGTATCTGGGCAAGATGCAGTAATTAGAGCATTGCTATACAAAAGGGCAATGGAGAAAGTAAAACCATATGGGATAACAGTAGCAGAGTTCACAGATAGAATTTCAGACCTGAGGAATATGTTAGGAAATGAAGGTAAAAAAGATGAAGGGCTTGTAGTTCCAAACCATCAAGGAGCAGAAGGGAAAATTAGAGGAAATGTGCTTTGTGGAGACAGATACTCACTTGGATTTGCAAGATCACCACAAGAAATACTCAGAATTGTATATGGTGGAAGTGATGAACATGTTAATGGAGGTTTCTTCCCTGAAGGAGCTAATGGCAGAATTGCTAGATCTCACATGCATTACTATGCCTAAAGATTATTTCTAAATAATTCTTTAATAATATTGTTTGGAATATCAATTTTTTTGATGTTTTCTTGAGACAGCAATAAAAATCTTGGCTTCCTATAATTCCTCCTCTTAACATCATTAGTTTGAATTCTAATGGAAATCAAATTCACCATAGCAGAAAAACAATTTAACAGTTAACCGATAAATAATGCAGTCTTTTGAAACACTACAAGATAACTAGTGGATCTCTCAAAAAGATTAAAGTGCAATTAAACAATTAACTTAAAAAATGCTTTATTAATTAATTTAATATAACGCTTCAATTTAACATTGGTCTAATCAATATTTTAGCTTATATGATACTTTCTTTTCAAAATATAATTTATATGACATTTTAGTCACTAAAATGAGTTTAAGGACTAAAATTTTTTAATTTTGAAACAATAAAAATTAAAATGACAAAATAAATTGTTTCAAAAATATTAAATTAACAAATAATTTAATTTTTTTTTTCTTCTTTCTTTGTTAATTATAGTTTATTTTTTGAGATTAATATTTTAAAAATAATTTTTTTTAAGTGCATAAACCAGAAATGAAGGTGAATCCTTGACTTTACCCCCAATGCCCCTAACTGGATTAAATATAAATATATATATTCAATTTTTAATGCGCTCGAAATGACATCGTTTATAATTTTCTTTTCCAGAAAAAAAAAAAAGGATAAGTCAAATTATTATTTTTTTCTGAAAAGAAAATGACAAGTTGATTCGACTGATTAAATATTTGTATTTGCAGTGAACAATCATTTTCTAATTTTTATAAAATTTTAGGATTTTAATCATATCTCACCATTGAATTGATTTTTTTTTTTCTTAAATAGCATTAATAGTTTGTAATTAATGTTAGAGGGAATGAGGAAATTTTCGATGAAACACCACATTATTTCAAATTTCAATCGTACCAAATATTGTTATTTCAATCATATGCCAAATACTGATCATATCATAACTACATGTGAAGACTATATTTTATATTATAAAAAGGATAAAATTTAGCTGCACTAATGTTTTCCCACAAGTCCTCTAGTATATTATTTAAGGTCGTCTGCACTGCACTGATGTTTTTTTTCCCCATTTTTCTTCTAATAAATAAATAAATGACAATACAGATCCCTAAAAAGTGATTAACCCTCTTTTTAAGCACAACTACAACATATTTAGCATGGAAGAAACTCCAAAATAAGAATTAATCAGTTGCAACCCCATATCAGTAGCCTATTCATGCTATGCAAAGACAATGTCTCTGTTGAATACGTAACACTTCCCATTAAATCTACACTTGTCAAATTCAGATTTTTAATCAATGCACTATATATACTACACCATCTTGCATGACAAATTCATCACTACTAACAAAGAAACAAAGCCATTAATTAAACCCCACACTTATGGCTCCGACCACCACCATAGTCTCCTTAATCCTCCTCCTCCTCATTCCAATCTCTTATTCTTTTCCACTCATTATAGATGAAGATGATACTACACATGTATCCTGCTCCATCCCAGAATCCGATATCGATCTTCTTGAATTTTCTCTTAACTTGGAGTATCTTGCAGCTGAGTTCTTTCTACATGGCTCAACAGGTCATGGCTTGGACAGGCATGATCCACCATTAACTGCTGGAGGTCCACGCCCTATTGGTGCAAAAAAGGCTAAGCTTGACCCTTTCACTAGAGATATTATGGAGCAATTTGGATGGCAAGCAGTGGGACACTTGAGGTTTGTTTGATCATCCAACCATTTTCTTTGATACTCTTGTTTCTTGGGTTTTATATGGCTAAAATAATTTGATTTGGCTTCATATATATATATGCAGGGCAATTAAGAAGACAGTAGAGGGAATTCCAAGGCCATTGTTGGATTTGAGGGCAGAATCATTTGCAAAAGTTATGGACATGGCTTTGGGGAGGGAACTGTCTCCTCCTTTTGACCCTTATGCCTCTGGACTTCATTTCCTCCTTGCTTCATACATGATCCCCTATATTGGTCTCACAGGATATATTGGAGCAAACCAAAGACTCCAAGCCTCTTCCTCTAAGCAGGTACAATACCTAATTCAACACTACAGCTCTAGTTTGACAAAATTTTCCCTTTTCTAATTTGTGAATGTATACACGTGTATTCAGCTTCTTGCAGGCCTTCTGGCTATAGGGTCTGGTCAAGATGCAGTTGTTCGAGGATTACTATACGAGAAGGCGTTTGAGAAGGTGAATCCATATGGGATAACAGTGGCAGAGTTCACGAGTCGCATTTCAGACCTAAGGAATATGCTAGGACGTAGAGGTTTAAAAGACGAGGGACTCGTAGTTCCCGAGCATCAGGGTGCTGAAAACAAAATTCGAGGCAATGTGCTCGCTGGAAACCAGAACTCGGTTGGATTTGCAAGGTCACCTGGGGAGGTACTGAGAATTGTGTATGGCGGAGGTAATGAACATACTCCTGGAGGTTTCTTCCCACATGGAGCTAACGGTCGTATTGCTAGGTCTTACATTCACTAGATTATGCAACTATGCCAAAAGCATATGAAATAATAGTGGGTGCTATTGAGTGTACTTTGTTTGAACTTCATGATTTTTTGATTCAGCAATAAATTTAGCCTTTATAGAATGTAATTGATTCTTTCTTTCTTTCTTTCTTCCTTTTTTTTTTTTTTTTTTTTTTTTAATTTTGCGTGCTTGTGGTTGTGCATATTAGCTTAACTGTGTTTGTTCATAGAAGTACAATCCCAATAAATAATGAACTAATCCAAATCTTTAAAGCAAATTGATTACTTACCGTGATATCATGATTATATATATATATATATATATATAAGAGAGAGAGAGAGAGAGAGAAGAATAACAGTGAGACTATGATAAATATATTGGTTTCTTATGAATATGCAAGTAAACATTGATGCGCACACCTGTGTATGTATGTCATATACAGAATATGCAAATTATGCGAAATTTCATGAAGTAATGGCTCATAAATCCATGGATAGCACCACATAGATCTAGCTTTCAATCAAGTTGAAAAATCAAATCTAATCAGCTCACAAGAGACTTGATTTTAAAGGTGTGAAAGCAGTCCCGAATTGGCCTTGCCATGTACCTGATGACAAAAAAACTGCACACTTTTTCTCTGTGCCTTCTCCAGAAGTTTAAGCACCGACAAGTGAAGTCTAACAAATATAACAAGAGAACTCATGAAGATTCAATCGCTGTACAAGTACCGTGCATTTCGTTGATGGCTAGACAAAATATGTCTGTTGAACTTCCCCAAAACGTTAATTTTTCCGCTCTCAACCATAAGCCATAATGTCATCCAGAATGTATACTGGTTCCATACATCAAGTGCTTCATACATTCTCCTACCCGCAAAATTGGGCTACAATCTCTCACAAATATCTTTGCCCAAACTGCAAGAGCTAATTCAACATTTCCTATATCAGAAAGAAAATTTATTACCATTGAGTAAGAGTGTTCATAAACTGCCCAACTCGACCCAACCCAATCCAATTCACAGTTAAACCGCAATTATAATAAATGTTGTGGGTTAGGTTAGTTTGAAATTTTTTCAATCCGCATTTCGTGGGTTGAATTGAATGTTGACTATGTTAATCCGCAAATATACATATATATTTAAGTCGGCGCATTTACAATTTTTTTAACCTAAGACTAAATTAAAAACTTGATTTAAATTAGCCCATTTATAATAAGCACATATAATAAATTGGTCAAACCCAACAAGACAACAATACACTCTGCCTGCCTTTTTTTTTTTTTTTTTACCAAATTTTTGGCCAAACTCTAATAGACTCACATTTCTCTATCTACCGCCCCTCTTTCTCTCAATTTCTTTGGGACTCAATTTATCCAGGTAATCAGCTTTTCAGAGTTTGAAGTAGAAACTCAAGTACTGACTCAAATCTTTCTCTACATATCAATTAAAACTTCAAAAACGTACCGGCATTAAATATAAGAATTATATGAATTTACTAGTTCTGCAAATTTTTAATTCATAAGAATTTTGAATATATTGATAGGAAAATATATTATAAACTTAATTAACTTAACTTATTTGAGTTAAGGAATTATTATTTTTTCCTTTTTATTTAAATTATTTTGGATTGAAAGAATGTCAATAAGAAAAAGTAGAACTAACATTACATTATGAATTATTAATTAATTATTACATTATGAATTATATGAGTTAAGGAATTATTATTTTTTCCATTATAATAGAAAACTGCACAATCCGATCTAATTCGATCCACAACTTTGGATTGGATTAGATTGATTTTTTTTTCATGGGTTGGATTAGATTACTAAATTTTTAATCTGCAATTAATGGATTGTATTGAACATTCTGTCAAAACCGCACCAAACTGACCCGCAAACACCCCTACATTGAGTATGTAATGACATTAGGGTTAATTCCCTTATCCACCATTTCACCTAACAGTTGAAATACCTCCTTTATTCTGTAATCTTTACAAAACCGATTTATCAGAGCATTGTAAATAGGCACACTTGGTTGAAATCTCATAGTAAGCTCCCTTGCTTCCTCCACCTTACCAAGTTTACACACAGAAGATATTACAGTTGTCTAGCTAACCACATCTGGATTACATCCCTTATTCGCCATTTCCACAAGCAACTTACACGCTCCATCCACCCTATTATTCTTACTCGATGCCTTCAAAAAAATGTTGTATGTATAAACATTTGGTTCCATCCCATCTTTCTTCATGTTGCTATGTATAGGATTAATCATTTGAAACTTATTTTCACTAAGCAATGCATCTAAAAGATGATTATATATCTTAACTGTCGGTTTGCACCCGAATTCCCCAATTCTATAGAAAGTTTTCAACGTTTGCTCAGCTAAACCCACTCTTCGATAAGTATTTATCACGGAGATAAACAAATCCTCACTAGATTTAATTCCTTCTAATTTCATTTGCTGTAAAAGGTATTGCACACCATTTAAATGACTTTCAACAAGTTTTTGGACTATGGTTTGGTATGTTACTGGGGTATGTTGAAAGGCTTGTGAATTGGCTATTGACTTGAAGTAATCTAGAGCAAGTACAATGCTGGATTCACTTCTTAACCTCTGTAAAACCTCAGATTCTTTGAGACTGGCTTGGTTTTGCTCATTTTTGGGTTTACTGCTCGGATTGAGAATTCGGTTTGTGTATAAAACAAAGGAGATTGAAGGTTTGTGGACTTTTAACAATAAAGAACATCCCTTTTTCAGATACATTTAGAACTATAAACTCAAAATTTAACCAATCAAAGAACTAAAATCCTGAAACCCTAATTAAGAAACTTACTCAATTTCAAAAGGAAAAACCTTAAAAACCCATGAAAAATGCATACCTTTAAGAAGCTTCCATGGAAGATTCCCTCTACTCTTGAGGAGAGAACTCAGCCCGGTTAAGATGCATTTGAGAAAAAAGCAGTATAACCTACGTCGTTTTAGTGAACTCCAGGAAGGATAGAATTTAAATTTAAAAAAGTACGATAGGTGGTTTATAAATTACTAATATTAAGAGGATGTAAGTGTAAATTATTAAAACTATATAAGCTGGGGTGTTTATAGGTTTTTTGTAAGCCACTGAACAAATCGGGACGTAAACAGAGTTTTAACTCAGCAGTACTACTGTAGTAGAACGTTTTAAGGTTAGTGTTCTACGCTTGTTTTTCTTTGCTTCTTCGAGCAATTCGATTATTTTGTCAGCTTTTTGCAATAACAAATTGAGAATTATATTTTCAAATTTCTTAAATTTTGGGATTCGTGTTTGTTTTAGATTGATGATAGTTAATCTGTTTCCATTATATAGTCTTTATCTTTGCTGGATTTGTTTCGTTTCTATAAATTATTTTCCTTTTTCATCGTAAGAAACCAAACCACGACCAAATTCAATTCAGTTTGCAATTTTTGTTAATTAAATTACTTTGTTAATGAATACAAAATGTTGGGACTTCAGTGACCTTTTGTTTGTTTGATTTAGGAACACTCTAGTCAAGCGACTTAGTTACTTAATAACACATTTATTTGATTTTATTATTGGCTATAGTACATTGAATTGATTTTGTTATTGGTTACTTGAGTACCCTGTTCGTTTTTGAATTGATTTTGTTATTGGTTACTCGAGTACCCTGTTCGTTTTTACGAAGAATGTATATTTATTTTTGGGTTCCTTGTCCAGGATAGATTATATCAATATAAAGTAGAAGATATGACTGGACATAATGAGTCTGGTGGATCCGAGAAGAAATCAAGTGAAGCAGCTAATGATTTACAAACTTTCAGTGCTGAAAATTTGCAAAGTAACATGAAAGTGATATATTACAGGTTTGTTTCAGCAGCTTAAGACGATTTGGAGGATAAATTTTTCTGAAATTTTGTGATTTCGGGTATAAGCTGTTTATGTAAGGCATGTTATACAGGGGGCTGTATGGGAAGACATAGAACCAGGTTTGTTTTGGTTCAAAATCCATTGAAATTTTCCAGCAATCTGTCTCATAGATATCATTTTGAGTGTGGAATGAATTAGGAACTTGGGCATGCTTTATAAATTATTTGGAACAGGATTGAACTGTTATCTTCCCAACTACCCCCATTTGATTGAAAAGTTCAAAAGGCATATGAAATCTTTTTTGATTCCGCACTGTAAGCACAATGCATCATGCTATAAATTACAAAATACTATTTGTAACATGTTTATAATGTAATGTAAGCTTTATTGTCTTTGCAGCCGAACATTTTTGTCTATCATTGGTGGGGCGATTGCTGGAATTTTGGGATTCACGGGTTTGACAGGATTTATCTTTTATTTCCTTATGATGGCAATCACTTCAGTCGGACTCATAGCCAAAGCAAAGTTTTCTGTTCATTCATTCTTTGACTCTTGGAACAGGATTGTGCTTGATGGCTTTTTCGGTGGGCTTATGGTATGTTTCTCTGTTATTTACTAGTTAATCTTCTTTGTTCCTCTTTTCTGATTTCCCTTTGGATAAGATTCTCCTCTGTGGTTGTATTGTCTGTGATCATTATAGAAGTAAAAGCTTTTTTTTTTCCTGTAATCTTTATCATATTTGAAATAGATAGTATTGGATAGTGCCACCTTTGGGATGTGTTAAATAAAGACAGTTGTCACAGTTCAGATTCTTTCCATGGAAGTTCTGATGGATAATAATGATGTGCATTCTCCTGTTTTTGGAAAAGAGGGTGGGTGGGTGTTAGTTTTGTTGGATCCTACTGAATCAAGTGATTAGCTCTTTTGTATTTGAATTATCAATCACAATTTCTATAGCTGTGGTAGTGAATTATGTTGTTTGTGTAAATGTCTGGTTTAAATTACATCTTTGATTGTAATTTCACTAGCTGTCCAGTGACCTCTCTTAAGGCAGGGAATGCTTTTAATTTGATGTTGGGACGCCGGATTCATGTTTTCTCAGCTTTTCAGATGCCTTTTTCTGAAATGTTGGCTGGCTATTGTTTCTAGGGTGAGCATTAATCAGTCAGTGTGAAATTAAGTAAAATCAGAATAACTGAAATTTTTAGAAGATTAAGCCAAACTGAATTTTAAAAGAAACGAAATCAAAATAATGTTAAAAAAAAAAATTAAAACTGAACAAAAATTAGCAAAATTCTTGAGGAATCAAAGCTGAATGAACTGAAATAATCGGAAGTATCAATTCAGTTGGTTTTTTCAGTTTAAACCGAATAGGGCTCACCCCTAATTTTTTTGTGGCTATTTAATAATATTACTGAAAGAATGACGTGTTCAATTGCATCAATAAACTTCTTGTTATGGATTTCTTTTGTTTCATATTTTATTAGACTGACAGGGTCTTTTTATGTTTATGCAGTCATTTGTGCTGTTCTGGACGTATCCTTTTTCTCTTTATTTGGGATTTTGCTGCTAACGAGCTTAAAACTATAATTGCAACAAACTACAAACTGCAATATTTTTCTCAAAGATGACATCATTGCATTTGCTAATGGTGAATCCTAACAAGTATAATTTCTCTTCTAAATAACTGATGCAAACCGTATGAGGTGGTAAAGTTATGTGCTCCTGGAGAACCTTGCATTTGCCATTTAATCCTCAATATTTGACAAAATACATAAAAATTTGTTTCATTTTGCATCTGTTTATTGGCAGATGAACGGTGCTTCCAGGGCACTCTAAGCATCTTTCATAAAACTTTTCTAAAGATTCAAAAACATTAGTTCAATTTATTCTTTCAGCTATTTATTCTCTTTATGGTACTTCCTTGACATGAAAAGATTTGCATACGATATTGTGCATATATTCTGACAAGGTATCTGCTAGGACTTGGGTGGAAGGAAATCCACTGTTGATGCTGTGTGCAACACCCTAATTTACTTCATCCTGGAGCTTGGATGTAATTGCAGTTCTTTGTACCCACTGCAAAACAATTACGAGTATCACTTCTTGTCTTCATTCTCATTTCAAGTTTGGTTATCACTACTTGTCTTCATTCTCTTATGAAGTTTGGTTGACAAGAAGGGAAACCTTTGTAATGGAGCTGCTTGTTGGTCGAATTATACTATTTTTGTTTTTTATTTGAATGTCGAGAATTGCTTAATTGATGTATGTTTGAGAATTAAGTTTGGATTCCTTTTATCTGGCTTGTAGTTTCACAGTTTCTCCTAAGTTTCTGGTAGGACCGCTTGATGAAAGTTTAGAAAGCGCAGGACATGGCTTTAATTGTTTTGTGATGTGAAATTCACACTTAAATACATCCCATCCCTAATCAAAAATCCTAATCAGATTAACATATTTGAATTTGGTGATTTCAACTATTAATAGGAAGTACAATTTTACGAATTCTTGAATTATCTGTGCAAGTAAAAAAATACAATTTATATATTATTGGTTATTTTGTGGGGGGGGGGGGGGGAGGGAAAGGTACTTTTCTGATTGAGTTTGGTGTTTCAATTGCGTTACTGAATAATTATACTCCTATTACAATCAGAAATATCGGAACTTGCAGGATGAATCAATTTCTGCTTGCAAGTTTTACCTGGTGGATGATACCTGTCCATCACAATCATTTAAATTGAAATTTAGTGTTTAATATGGTTTAACGATAATCAACTAGATTTAGTTTCCTATTAATGAGGTAAGAGGGCTCATTATTTGCTTCTCTCGATACATGCATCAGCCTGAAAATTATGAATTTGTGCACATAGGACACTTACCAATATAAAAGGAGTCAACTAACATGTGAGAGGCAGATGGGAGTTGCTTTAATAATGAACGGTATATTTCACTTTTACTGAAGTGCTAGAAAATAAATGAAAAAAGATTACAAAAAAATAAACCTCTTGGAGGTTATCTCAATTACCGACATTTTCCTATAAAAATAATATGTCACCAAATCTAAGCAGATCTTTTTTCCATTTCTTTCACCAATGAGAAGGATGAAAAGAATCCCTTTTTTTTTTGCAGTTCAGGCATTTTCGTTGGGGAAAAAATCTAGCAGTGGAACAACATTCTTCTCATGTACTCGTGGAGAATTGATACGGAAGCTTGTAGCTTTATTCTCATACCTGCAAATTTTAAGATATCAGCAATTGCACATTCAGATGACAAACTAAATAAATAAACCGAGTTACCAATAGTTAATACACTATCCAAGTAATCAGTGAGGCGCAAATCCAGCAATCTTAATAACACATTCACTGAAAACATTATTTCAACCACAGGGATGAAGGTAAAGTCGCTTTCTCTTTTTCATTATTTATGCTAGAAATTTGAAAACGCTCTGGCGCTAGGCAGCAATTCATGGACGCCAAAGCCACTTAAGAGACTGATTTAAAGAATTAAAAGGAGCAACTCTTACCAGTATCTGAGGGATTTTTAAGAATGTAAAAGACAGAAAGTATAGAATGCTTCCAATTACTGCTCCTGTAATTATGTTGTGCGCAAGACGCTTATTGTCTTTACTGGGTACAAACGCTATTTTCAAAGTATTTGTCAGATCAAATAGTCTGTAAGAAACCTACAGAAAAGGAAAAAGAAATAGTGCCTAAGTTAATGCAAATATTTTCAGGGTATGAAAATGTTATATTTGTTTTCTTACTGCAACATATATGGCAGTAGTGAGGGTAAAGTTCAATAGCGGATAGTCTGATGGACGGATTATAGAAAGCAACAATTTGGGTTGACCATCTGGAATGCTTGATCTGCAAATTTAACAGAACTATGAACACCCACAAAAAAAAAGTAAAAAAAAAAAAAAAGCTCACTAACATGATATATGCATGCAAGTAATGTGAGAGTGCATGTGTGCGCACAGTAGAAACTTGGGTACAAGACTGCTCAATCAGGCAACAACACATCAGCTTCAGCATACCTTAACCAGATATGGAACTGTGAAATGTATGTTTCCAGTGTAATCTTCCCAAGCCAACTACAATAAACCAAAGATTAATGTCTATGTGAACTGGCAGAAATAGTATATACCTTGGACAGGACAAAATTAGTGCCAACAGCAAATAATGAATCGAGGAAGAACAATCAATAACACAAGAACTTAATTTAGAGATTCTTACGCAAAAAGGGTCAAAGTGTAGCTGCGGAAGTATTGGGTAACATTTCTCAAGCATATGTAAACCCTGATCAACAATAACAAAATGACACATAAGTAATCTGCAAAAATTTATTGGCAGCCAAAATACAAGCATATTTAACAAAGCAAATACATACGTTATTGGAATCCAGGAAGTATAAGGATGGTATTTGTTGTAAGTGGTCTTGTCCAACTTGTATATGTACTCATACCACAGATAACCCATCTGAAAATTTCAGAAAAGTTGTTATTCTCAACAGTGAAAACTTAAGAAATAAGATGTCGATGGGGGAAGTTATAATACCGATAGGGAAATTAATGCTACAGTTGCTTTGATTGATATTCTGCGCTTCACTTCTGTTTCCTCCAGTTTATCCATCCACCTTTCCACCTACAGATAACAAATTCTAAATATGTGGCCACTCAAAGCAAGCATTTATTTCCAGTTTCAACTCAAGAGCCAAAAGGTCTAATTCAAATGCCACGTGGCTTAGAACTTACTGTTGGATGATAGTAGGCATATATCATTCCAATTATCCAGATATAACGGTCAAGGCCTGACCGGAAGTGCCATTCATGCAACCGAGGAAAATTTGGTTTTGCAGGATCAGTATACCCTGTAATATTTCGAGGGATTAGGATCTGTACAATCCAGAAGCTCTAATATATGATGAATGAAAATTTGACAAGCTACCAACCAAGGAAAAATGTAAAAGGGCTCCAAACCAATTCAAACACTCCAGGGATTTCCCATATTAGGATAACTACCAAGAAGCAGGCGACAATTTTTGCAGCAATAACAGATCCAATCTCATTGTATTTGTTCAGAATACCAAGTGTCCCGTAGACCATAAGAGTGAAAAGAGTGTGCATAGGGCAAATGTAATATAGCGTATAACTGTTGTTAAGTACGACACAGCAGAATATCACCAAGAAATTAAGCCGCCACATCATCTGATCAATAAGAAATTGTCACAACCAGAAGCAACTTAATTGTAGGGAGAAAAGCTGTGATAAATTTCAGGGGACAGCATACCTGTGCAAACCTAGCAAAACTGAAATCTTTGCGGACATAATAATATGAGAAATTCCCAAATCCAGTCATCCACACATATGCAGCAATAAACACTCGGATTGCATTATAGATTTCTGTTGCAGCAAAGTAATGATACATCAAAAAC